>CM021102.1:784383385-784666931 GCA_007115665.2 Sequoiadendron giganteum | reverse complement strand
GAGAGTGAGAAAGGGGGTTGGAGTGAGATAGTTTTATTTAGGTACCTAGGTGGGAGGGAATGAGACCTGAGAGAGGGGATTGGAGTGGGAGAGGTGGTGGGAGGGAGAGACCTGAGAGAGTGGGAGAGAGATAGAGGGAGTGAGAGAGAGGGAGTGGGAGAGAGAAAGGGAGTGTGTGTGTGTGTGAGAGAGAGAGAGAGGGGGGAGATACCTGAGAGAGTGAGAGAGAGAGAGAGGGAGAGAGAGATAGAGTGAGTGAGAGAGAGGGAATGGGAGAGAGATAGAGGGAGTGAGTGAGAGACCTAAGAGAGGGAGAGGGGGTAGGAGGGAGATACTTGAGAGAGAGAGAGAGAAATAAATATAATGACCTAAGAGAGGGAGATGGAGTGAGAGACAAAAAGACTAGAGGGGGAGAGAGAGAGGGAGAGTGAGAAAGGGGGTTGGAGTGAGATAGTTTTATTTAGGTACCTAGGTGGGAGGGAACGAGACCTTAGAGAGGGGATTGGAGTGAGAGAGTAGTCTAGGTAGCGTGGGAGGGAGTGAGACCTGAGAGAGAGAGACTTTAGAGGGATAGAGAGTTATCCAGTTAGCATAACGAGTTAGAGTGTATAAAAGGTAAAACCTCAACTATCCATCTACGATCATAAACTATGCACTCTAAGCATTATCAAATTCATCGACCAAAGAGAGGGGAAATTAAGGTTTTGTTCAAAGCAGGTCATTTGGTGCTGGCCAAATGACCTGCTTTGGACGTGTTAATTGATAAGATTTGCCAAATTTCCTCATATTTTCGTTTGTGCTCACCATCACGTTTGCACATCTTTCAATGCAAGTTTACAAAAAAACTGTGGTAGCGTTAACCTCTCTCTTAGCTATCTTACTATATAATTTTTTTTCATTTTGATTCAGTTAAGGTTTTGATCCATAGCTTTCTTTTGTAAATGCCTTCGTTTTTGGTCAAAAACCAACATGTGCTAGTTTTAGGATAGATTTTTACTCGTTCATCGAAACGTGAAACAAATTACATTTTTTAAAACTAGACTCCATTTTACACATGATGAAAAAAAAAAAAAAATCGATTAGTTTTCAAAAAAATTAGGGGTGAGCACGCTCAAATTTCAGCTTTTCAAAATGTGTCCACTTTCAAAATTCATAAAATATTATATATTCATTAAAAAATTATCCGAAAGAACGAGGATAAACTACATGGTGTTAGCTAATTTCTCACCATTGGGATTTTTGAAATTCTAAAAAAAAGTTAATCAAAAAGGGGCGAGCCCTCAGGCGCTATGCTATTTTTTTTAATAAAAAAGAGACCTGTTTTGCCCCCCCTTTTTGAGATCCTTAATCTTCATTAATTTCAAAAAGAATTAGTAGCTTAGAAACTAGATTCAGAGCACTTCAACTTTTGTTGTTGCTACATCTTGAAATTTTGAGCGTAACTATCTTCATTTTCTCGTGCAAATCAGATTTTGCTGATTTCAAAAGAAAAGAAAAAAAAGTGGCATCTTAAGAGCCAAAATTGTGTCACATATCCATACACTTACCCATCACACCTTTTGTACTGAAACTCAAATCAACAAGATTCATGATAGTAGGGACAAAATCCACATCCACATAGGGTGACACATCAAGCATGTCATTTCCAATCTCAAGCAATAGGAATTTCTCCTTTGATAAGGCATGTGAACCAAGAGTGGTGGTCAAGAGCGCCATGTGTTCTTTGACAATTTTACGTATCATTATGTATGGCCTCATGTATTAGCTAATTAATACATGATTGTTTTATATTATTTTCATTCATGTGAGCATCAACTAGATGTAATGAGTTGTATGTGGACCATTCATGCTCATAAAAGATGGGGGTTCTTGTGAACTACTACTCATGAAATATGGAATAATAAAGACTGGTCCAAAATTAAATAGTTGAATCTAAATAAAACATCAAATGATTACATGACTAATTGTTTTGTTGATGAATGGATATACAAAGTAAAAATTATAATTTTATAATTGTTGTAAAGTGAGATACTTCCTTCTTAACCTTGTCATCTTTTATGTTTTCTTTGAGAAAATGATATAAAGTAATATTGTTAATGTAGGTTTTACTTTAAATTTATTGTTATATCTTTTCAAATCACTTTGACCTTCTTGTTGTTATTATAAAAAAATTATTTGATAAAGCTTAAGTTAGTCAACCCTAATCCTAAACATAAGTAGTTATCTAGAGGTGGATTTCAACCTACAAGTACATTCTAGTTTTTAACTATATTTTCTATAAACTTCCAAAATTGTTTATTGTATGGTATTTCATACAAAATTTTCTTCAACCATTACCCATTCATTCCCAGTGAGAAATGGGAGACTATCATAATGGACTTCATCATAGAAGTCCCTAAAGCAAGTGGTAAGGATCATGTCAAGCAGTTGTTTGTCAATTCACCCAAGTATGCCAACTATATTTCCACTAATAATTCTTAGAGAGCCCATCAAATTGCAATTGTGTTTATGAAAAACATTTATAAATTGCATGGGCATAATGAAACAATTTTAAATGATAGGGATCAAAAATATAATAGAAAAAATTGTAAGGGAATTTCCAGTTCATTGGTATTACTTCATCTCTCACCCACAAGTTATTGGGCAAATAACAATTGTGAATAAGGATTGGAGTGATATTTGTGTGATGTATTCATTGATGACATGGTTTTAGTGGTTTTACTTAACAGAAATTAGTATAATATGATTTATTATGTCGAGAGGCATCTACAATGGCATCCATCAAAAATCAAAATTTTGTGTAAGGAAAAACTCCTCAGTTAGAAGTTGACGTTCAAATGACATGCAGCTGGCATAACTATATGTAAACATTTTTTCAAACAAATTTAAAACAGATTTTAAAGTGGAGCAGTCTGTGGACGGTGCAAGTGAAAAATATAAAGTGTTTTTTCGGATTCTTCAATGCAAGCGAACAATAAACGCCGAATACAGTTCGTGAATGTTATCTTTCGGTCCGATATGGATTGACCTGAGTCAGCTGGCTGTGAGAATATCTATTCACAGCCAAGTCGAAAGAACAGAGCAATATTTGAATTGAAGTCGCACATCAATTGAGAATCAACTGAAACTTCTGCTAGAGGGACTATGAATATTTTTTCTTTATCATGATTTCAAAGTTTTTTAAAATGGACAAAATAGATGAGACATCAATTGCAGCAATCGCATGCATAGTGATCATTTTGGGTATCATTGTTGCATCATTTTGGAACTTTGCATGCGGGCCGAGAAGAAACAGAGCCTCTGCCATAAGCATCCATAATCAAGATATGGGATTGGTAGGAGACAATTCCTCAACCTCTACTGGTTTGAATAGACTAGTGATAGAGGCTCTGCCAATGTTTGAGTGCATATCATATAACAGCTTCGTTAAAGAAGGGCAAGAGTGTGCAGTATGCCTGTCTGAGTACAGAGATTGTGAAATAGTTAATTTGTTGCCCAGTTGTAATCACTACTTTCATAAAGAATGTATAGAAATATGGTTTCTTTCACACTCTTCTTGTCTTGTTTGTAGAACCAGAGTTCATCCCACCTCATCTTCAATCTTACTGGACTTGGGATAAGATAATGGAACAAGCCATTTCATTACTGTAACAACCCATTTCTTGAGGACCAATGGAAGAGCAGGATGTGGTAAGTAAAATGGATCGAGGAATATCAGGTGCGAAACCATTGCCACACATCGCTCTCCATATTGCAAATGCTTAAAATCTTTACCTGAAACGTATGGATATGAATTTCCTACTCTAAATTGTGCAATCTCTTCATTCAGCTAGAAATATAGAAAAATTGTTGTTTTTATTGAGGGGAAATGTTTTTTTTCATCTAATTCATTTTGTGAAAATTCAGGCCAATGAAAAGTTTGTTGAGCTCCAACGTAGAAGCACTCATTCCAATCTTATATTTCTAATTTGAATGATCGGCTTTGAATTTTTTAGAAAAAAATCACTCCATTTTATATGCAAGTTGTATAATAATGGTGTCAAATGCATTCTTACAATTTGGAAAGTTTTATATTAATTATAGGTGTTTCGATAATGATAACTCTTAGCGTATTTTATATATATATTAATATTTAATATATGTATGCTAGTTATGTCTCAATGGGAACTGTGGATGCATTTTATTTCCTTACATTTAGTTAACTATATTGTATCATATGTAACTAAGATAGGATAAGTTTATGTAAGTAGGTTGATATTGTTGGTACCAATTTCAATGCCCCCAGAAAAATTTGTTCATAATTATATTTGTAATCAAGAGTGAAGCTTTTCTTGTTATATTGTCAATTTGAACTTATCTTTCTCATCGAAAGCCAAGTCTTTAAGTGTTGGAATTGTCTTGTTCCCATAAGAGTATATACAAAATGTTTGTCATGAAAAATATCAAAGATCTAAATTTCAAAGAGGCTCCAACATAGGTAGAGAGAGAAGAGAAGGCTCCGATAGAGGCCAAAACAAAAGGATAAGGTTAAGGGAAGGGATTTATGCCAGGCAAATCACCTCTAGCACACTGAAATAAGGGGGTTTAGCAAGGTCATTTTTCAAGCATAAAGATGTCACTACAAAAAAAAAATCAATTTCAAGTCAAAAGCTTTAGTGAAACCTAGAAATCAAAGTTTCTAATTTTAGAAAGTTTTTATTTTTAGAAAATGTTTTTTTGATCTTCGGATTGAGGAGAAAAACTCAAAAATTAAAACTTTCTATTTTTGGAAAGTTGTTTGTTCTTTTTCCAAAAAATGGCAATGAATAGCAATGTAGAGTATCATTATTACATATTTAGGTTTCATCATTTAAAAGTAGAGTTCAAAAGGAACAAAAGCAATGAGAAATAACAAATTTATCAAAGTTAGTGTTCAAAAACAAGAAATGGAAGAAATTTAAAAAAGTTTAAAGTTGAGTTATCATTCAAAAATTCTTCCAGATTGACATCAAGTGGAAACTTCTCCACTACTCACCAAGTTGTGGAGTTTTCCTAAAGGCTTTCCATAACCAAAAGTTCCACTTCTTGGTGTTAAGTGATCAATATCCCCATCTCACATCAAGTGGAGAAAGTTCCATTTGATGCCAACATCAAAGGCTCCAAATTGGTGCCCATGTAAGAAGAGTTCTACCAAGGATCAAATTAGAATGTTTTAATAGCTAAGATCAAAATAGAATGAAAGCAATTTGAGTGCCCAAGTTTGTTTGGAAGCCAAGGATAAGGGAAAGCAGAAAAAGCATTAGAAAATGCGTATTTAAACATGAAGCTTCACTTCATAAATCACAACTCCAAAAGTTTCTTGCTAAGATAAGAGAAGGCAAAAAAAGCATTGGAAAATGTTTTTGTGCCCAAGTTTGCTTGGACGCCAAGGATAAGGGAAAGCAAATAATCATTGGAAAATGCTTATTAAACAAGAATCTTCACTTCATAAATCACAACTCCAAAAGTTTCTACCTAGGTGTCACATAAGGCCTCCATTCTCATTTTTTTGATAGGTTCATTGTGTAATGTCCCCTACTTGGAGTATGCCTGGATTTGCCTTTTTAGAGGAGTCACAACTATTCCCTTAATCCCTTGGTTTGAAACATTAATTTAATTTTAATTTAAATATCCTTAGTTCCAAGGGATTGATGCCCTTAGAAGTACTCCTTAAATGCTTTCCTTTTACCAATATAATTAGTGCTCATTAATATTAATGTATGCTTCATGTGAATCGTTGCCTTTGTTATTAGTCATTGCCGTTTCAAAGGCTCTTAATTGTTGTTCTTATATTCACTGCTCCTACTTGTTAATGTTATCTTAATAATAACTCCAATCACTGCAATTAATCGTTGCCTCCTAATAATTTTAATCGTTGCTTTTAGGAAATACATTTGTTGTTGTTCATTATCAATAACTACCTTATACTTATTAATTTTTGTTCAAGGAAATATGATTGTTGTAGATATTCCTTCAATAGATATATTATTTTATGTTTACATTATTAATATATTATATATGTTTCTTATTTTGCAAATATAAATTTATTGTTAATATATTTATTTTTATATTAGTTATATATATTTTTAATATTTATAGTATTATATTATAATAATTGTAATTATATTGATATTTAAATTGTTAATATTTATATTTGTATTTTTAATATTTATATTTGTATTTTTAATATTTCTATTTCTATTTATTGCATATACTTTAGTGTTGCAATTTGATCATGGCGGGGACATGACACTTTGCCCTTCACAAGATTACTTGTCCTCAAGCAATCACAATCTAAGATGCTCCTAAAGTTACCAAGATCCCAAATCAACCTTACAGATTTGTATTGCTCTTTCTTATGATGTAATTAGCTTTTGTTGTGACACTTTGATGTATTTAGGAATTGAAAACTCTATTGTTAATCATGATTGTCTAGGTTAAGTCTGACTTAATACTGCAATGATGTCCTTGGAGAGTGGTCGTTAGTATATTTTCCTTGACTACTAGTAAGGTTGATACCATCCGAACAATTTATTATCCAATTCTCTTCTGACTCATGTACTATTATTTCCCCATAACTCCCAACAACAAAACCAAGAGTTGGAAACTAGCAAGACCTATTACTTAAGAAAAGTTTTCTCTTATTTCATTACCACAAAGATCCTAGGCAATGATACAATTTCTTCATTACCCTTGTTGAAATCCAAAATGATAAGAAAATGTTCCATCTTTCATCATGATGGATCATGTTGTGAATATCAAGATCTCACTCCTTTTTACAAAACCACCTTTGCATTCGAGTAAAAGGGTCTATACATCCTTTACTACATGTTGTATCCTTTCTCTCTAACAATCAAATGACAGTTTCCCTTAGAGAAAGTGTCATCAAACAAAGTTTTGAGGCAAGTTCATATCTACTGAGTGTAAAATATCTTATAGTATGTAACACTTAACCTAGTCAAACATCTTTCAACATATATCTTGTCATAGACTCATAGGTGGTTAATAACATCTTATAGTCTCCTAAATAATACTCAAGTGTAGAATTATTGGATTGATCAAGTTCAATAACAAGTACAAAGGATGTACAAAAATCTTAGAAAATAGTTATCACCCATGAACACTTCATAGAACTTAAATTTATAGATTGAGACTAACATCCAATCTCCATATCAATGGGAGGTTGTCACTCTTGTAAATTTTTGACATATGATCTTGTTTAACACGAGGATGATTTTCCTCTCTCAAAAAAGTATTGTTTTATTCCACCTAGTTCAAAACAACATCAATTTTATCCAAAGTTTAAGAGGTGAAAATGATCTTGGGATTTGTGGGTTATGGGCCCACTTGATGTAATTAAAAGACTTATGTAAAAAAATTGGATGTAACTTGCTTGGATCAAATTTATCTAAGGTGCATGTATGCCTAATATTGATGTCTTTGATTTTTAATCATAAATGGAAAGCTACTCTTATCAAGAAGGATGACTTAGGAGAATAAGACCCTGGGATGAAATGATGTACTCTAGATATCAAATATAGAAGTGAACTTCATCCACAAACAAAGTTTACAAGATCTATTTTGTGGATTTTAATGTTATTGTTTGGCTTTTAAGAGATTGACCATCCTAGGTCAAGATGATATCTTAGTGCACATATACTTTGAAGTTTGAAAGTAAGATAACCCTAATCCGTCTTTGTGTCTTAGTTATGCCTAAATTTATGTGACAACTAGTGATGGCAACATGTGGATTTATATTAAAAATCAGGTTATATCGTTAGATTAACTATGTCGAGTTGTTATGATTGATTATTCCTTCCTTGGGAAACTTTTCATATTTTGATTTCTTGATTTCCCGATGAATAGATGAGTGATGATTGCTTGATTTCTTGAAGGATAGATGAGTGATGACTGCTTATTGAATGTTAATGAATTGAATTATCCCTTGTATCCATTTCTTGAAGGAGTCACCACTCTTCACAATGAATGAGGAATCACCCTTCATTATAAAGTAGTCACCACCCTACACGGTTGCCTTTTGAGAATAATACTTTACTTACAAGTTGATTGATAGATTTATTTCCTATCGATGATTTCTTCACAAGGAAATGATTCCCCTTTTTATATCTTATTATTGAGGGAGTCATAGTCTTTCACATTTCAAGGGTCACAACTTTTCATTTGAAGATTTGTAACCTTCCATATTTGAAGGGTCACAACCTTTCACATTTGAAGGTCACAACCTTTCACATTTGAAGGGTCACAACCTTTCACACTAGGAGTCACATCCTTTCTCAGCTCATCACTATTCTTAAGAACCTAATTTAATTTTCTTAAAAAATCACTTAAGGTTGTATTCTCAATTGAATTTGTCAATGATGTTATGGATGTCTTTCTTAAATGAAATGCTCTCCCTTTTATATCTCAATTTTGAGGGAGTCGCTTTTTCAATTCAATAGTTATAACTCTGCATTATTGCATTTGAAGACTGATAATAATTTAATTTTAAATAAGTTTATTTGCTAGTGCTTCTCAACCCAAGAAGCATTTGACAGATAAAGCTTTTATAGGTTTGGCATTTTCATAATTTTAAGCATAAAGTAATTATAAATACACATGGAGTAAACTTGTTCAAGACACATCAAGCATGAAGCAACACATAGATATACATAAGACATGAAGCACACACATAAATACATGCTATACACGAAGTATACATGTAATACATGGAGTATACACATAAATACGCATAAGACAAAGCATACACATAAATACATGTAATACACAAAGTATACATATAAATACACATAATATGTATTAAGTATACATGTGAAAGACACACATATAGAAATGCACTATTGGCCTACTTAAGAAGAGGGCTCAATAGTTAATCCTAATTGAATGGTGGTTAAAATCAGTTTGTCTCATAGGTTGGCAAGATTAAGGCTCTAATACCAATTGTAATGTCCCCTACTTGGAGTATGCCTAGATTTTCCTTTAGAGACCATTACACAACATAAAATTTATTTACATTAAATGAACTATTCACATTAAACATAAAATTATTTAACAAATAATATTTCATTGCAATTTATATAATAGATATTGAACTTAAGATTAAATGAACTATTCACATTTATTTAAATAATGAATGACAACTTAAACTTGAATCTAATCTATAGACTCCTTTCCAATAACCAATCATGGTTGGGATGTGTGAATGCATGATAGGGCCCTAGAAGAGGAACATTCAACCAAGACAATTCTTGTCATCATAGGGACATCCAACCAAGAAAGTCCCTTTAGGAACATCCAACCAAGACAATTCCTTTCATCATAGGGACATCCAAACAAGACAATCCCTTTGGGAACATCCAACCAAGACAATTTTTTTATTTTAGGGACATCCAACCAAGACAATCCCTTCGGGAACATCCAACCAAGACAATTCCCATATTGCCCTTTAATATGTCTCCTTACCATCCTTACACATCGTTGCTTAAAGGAAAAGATGTAAAGTATAATAATATAAACAAATTCACTATTTTCTCTTATTTATCAATTGAGACTATCTCCCTTATTGCAAATCGATCATTATGAAAGTAACTATACATATATTTGCATGCCTATCAAATTATATATATATTCAAGTGCATACCAATCACTAATCGTATCTATAGTTGTTTTTTGAATGCAAATTTATTTTTGAATGATTCGATTTCCCAATCTGCTTATTTATTCCAAATTGATCCCCATTGATTGTTGCCTTCACCAAAAGAATTGGCCTCCCTTATATATCTTTTATTTCTTGGGAATCATGCCTCTTCTTTATTAATGCCTTTTTAGAAGAATCACAACTATTCCCTTAATCCCTTGGTCTGAAACATTAATTTAATTTTAATTTAAATATTCTTAGTTCCAAGGGATCGCTGCCCTTAGAAGCACTCCTTAAATGCTTTACTTTTACCAATATAATTACTACTCATTAATGTTAATGTATGCTTCATGTGAATCACTACCTTTTTTATTGGTAATTGCCCTTTTAAAGACACTTAATTGTTCTTATAATCACTATTCTTACTTGTTAATTGTTGTCTTAATAATAACTTCAATCGCTGCCTCCTTTTAATAATTTTAGACATTGCTTTTAGAAAATACATTTGTTGTTGTTCATTATCAATAACTGCCTTATACTTATAAATTGTTGTTCAAGGAAACATGATCACTGCAAATATTCCTTCAATATTTATATATTATTTTATGTTTACATATTTTATATTAATATATTATATATGTTTCTTATTTTACTACTATAGTTATAAGTTGAATTTATTAATATATTTATTTTATATTAGTTATATTTTTTTTAATATTTATAGTATTATATTATAATAATTATAATTATATTAATATTTAAATTGTTATTTATTGCATATACTTTAGTGTTGCAATTTGATCATGGCAGGGGCATGACATATTGATCAAGTTTCAGTGCCATACTTTCAGGCAACCAAGGTGGTAAGAGTTTAAGTGTTGATTCTACAACTTTCACCATTAATGGTGCTTTTCATACATCTTCCAAGTGTAGATTGGATTGTTGTAAGAAAAGGAGCAATATTTAGTAGTGACAAAAGGATACAACAGGGTTTCAAGTTCGTTACACATCAGCTTGCAAAGTTACCAGTATTTTCCTTCATTACCAAATCATTAGAAGCTTCACTGTGACAATTATTCCACACTTGCCAAATCATCACTATAACATTTGCACATACAAACTACCATATTCTAGACTCTTGTGGTGATAGTACACTTGAAAATCGGACTTTTTAGACTGTTACATTAATATTACACTTAAAAATCATTACTTTTCAGACTGCTATAGTGAGTATACCTACAAATCATTCTTTACCAATTTGTACCGGTAACTATATCCTTTCAGAATCATTAATTTTTTAGTTACAACAAGGAGGTTATTTTGTCATCTTGGAGCTATGTGAAGGTGTTATAGAACCCTAAGATCTAGTAAATTTTGTGAATGTCTTATGTGAAGGTGTTATTTTGTCATCTTCCAGCTTCCATTTGTGGGCCCGACTAGTAAATCTAGGCAGTCAATGTAGTTGCAACATTGTCGTCATTGTCGTTTTTGTGATTCTGGCAATGTATTCTGGTGCAATCCCAAACTATACTAAATATAAGAAAGTAATATGAAAAACTACCTTTCCTTCTTTAACTTCATTTATAAATCTAGGTATCAATATTAAATTAAAACCTGTGAAGTGAAAATTCTAGGTTCGATGTATAAGCTATGAAGGAATTCTAGGTCATTGCTAAACCTAGTTAAAATACACAAACCTGTCTTGTCAGGTTATTATTAATGTAATTCGTGAAAAATATAGGTTTGCTAGATTCAAGTAGAACAGATTAGGGTTTGTTATTTAAGGTAAAATAATGAAGTTTGAAGTATAATAGTGAATCATTAATGTAGCTAGTAAACCTTGATATAACTCAAGGTTTATGAGGTTCTGTGTAAATATATGTAAATCTGTTAAAATATTTGCATAAATATTGTCAAGGGGACATTACAGTGATATTAGAGCAATTATTTGTTTTGGTTAAAATACAAAAATCTAAAGTTTTTTTGCCATAATATCCATTGGAGATATTACAACCTCTTCCAAACCCTTTGGTGGTTCCACAACATAAAAGGTACAAGTCAATCTAGACATCCCCATTTCCAAAGGAAAGGTAAATGCAAATGCTCTAGATAACTAGCTTAATCTCCTCTGTTCATACTTGACAATAAACCAATTCTTTGGCAAATAAAAGCTTATCTTCACCCTTCTCAAAGTCTCCTTACTCATCAAACAGTGGTGGCAAAACTATTATGCATCACACAAGAAAGAGATTACGTCACAATCTCCAGGCACCTATAATGGTTTTGTTGAAGCCCTTAAAGAGAACTACCACCCAATGAGAAACTATGAGGATTGATACTTCGAGTTTGCAAAACTAAGCCAAATGAAGGACCAATATGTGTAAGAATAAACTGATATCATTCACATCTTGTTTCTGATCTATGCATTCAAGAGACCAACCAAGCATAATCTCATTCTCAGGTATAGATTGGGCCTAAGGCCATCCATTCAATTCGACATGGATTTCCTCGAGGTTTCCACTCTAGGATAAGGATGTGATAGAAGAAAACGAAGATCTCTATAAACAAGATGACACCTATGAACTTGCTCTTGAAGAGCTTGATGAAATACCTACTACAATAATGTATAGGTCGTGGCAAGATCAATGAAGAAGAAAGAGAGAATCTCCTTATACTGCAAATGCATTCAGCGGAAGAGTTAGATCTTCAACTCCCTTCAGTTCTTTTACACCTGTAATAACTCCACAAAGCACTAGACCTTCTTCTATTACTTTCAAACCAATAGAAATTGATGTAGATTGATTGAGAAATAAGTTAACCACAAAGCCAAGGATCCCACATGAGATTCATACAGAAGACCAGTCAATGAATTACCAATATGAGGCACAAAACCTGAAGAAGATGAATTTTGTGGAAGATTTGGAGAAGGATACTCTTCTATCCAACCTAGCATCATTCTTAACTTGAAGAATTGAAAGTTGAAGAAGTCTTGTCCTAGATTCAGAACCAATTCCATTCAAGAAATCCAGAAAAGCAACCTGCACATCCTGAACCAAAGATTGTGCAAATCAAAGAACATGATCAATTCCCTTCAACTAAAGAATTCTATGCTCCTTACCCAACAACTTGCAGGCTAGTAATGTCATCACTACCACAACTAGAACCAGAGCCTAAGCCTGAATATATCACAGCTCTGATAAATGGTAGGTATGCCCAGTTTATTTTTGTCAAAATCAGTGGAAAATTTTATGATGCTCAAATAGATACTGGCACATCTTTATCTTTCTACAAATTACCAAGACTACAAAACTAGGAGCAATTAAAATAGAATAACCTGTATAAAAGCATTGATGTCCAAGGGAATAAATTCACTTGTGAAAGCATAAGCACCAAGAAACCATTATTATTGAGGGAAAGAAGTTTAAATGTGACTTCTTTAAGTTAACCAAGATGTCGGTAGACCTACTATCAGGTGGCAACTCCAAAGTTAACTATTCTCCTTATGGTAGTACAAATAAACATGATTTGTTTATTTTAGGAGGAGACAGAGTCAAAGCACCTAGATTGATTTATGCCTCTAAAAAGTACAATGATGGTACAATTTAAGAATAAACCCTACATTTCCCTGAACTTAAACAAAAAATAGAAAATGAAATGTTCAGAAAATCTGCAAAAATTCTGGAATAAGATGATTGAAATGGAGATCAAAATCATAGAAGGTAAATACATAAAGATAAGTAAGAAAATTCCAATCTCTGGTGCAGATTATCCTACTATGAGAAAGGCAATTAAAGAATTAGAAGAAGCAAAGTTCATCATCATAACAAATTGTAACAGATTCTTGACATTTAAAGAACAAGACCATGGAAGAAAAGTATGCCCATTGACAAGATTACTTCAGTCATTCAAACTGCAAGGTCGAACATTTCAGAGGATCTAATAATATTGAAGCCGAGATTTTCCTCTTACAAACATGCAAAGGCCTAACACTCCTAGCTTTAATTGTTTTAAATTTAGAATGATTAACATCAACTGTAATTTTATACAGAGACATGTGCAGTCTCAGATACTTCAGATGGGAGCTAACCAAAGATAACACTTTTTCTCAACAAGCTTCACATGACCTTCAGTTTACCAAAGTTATTGACGTCTTTGTTATCAATACTAAGAGCCAACTAAAATTTACAGTCTTATATGACTAAAAGATTTGCAGTATCTAAGGTTCATTGATCTGTTCATGAGACCCAACTGGACATGGAAAATAAGTATTGCCCATAATCATATACCCCAATTGTACAAATTTGTGGAAAAAAAGGGTCCACCAGTGATAAATCATGACTCTTAACTTTTTTGAGCAAACGGTTGTCACCACTTTAATGTATATAAGGGTTAGCTGGGAGTCACATTTACATATTGATACCCAGAGAAAGGATGCTGACACTATTTGGAATCTCCAGCATCATTTTCAAATCACAGCATTATTGTGGCCAATTACTGAATACAATCTTTTCAATGAAAACGAATTTGAAGCATGGTGGGACCCTCATCATGTTAGGAGAGATGAACCATCCTCTTCGTATAGTAACAGCATCTCACTTTAGTAAAGTTACTTTTGTTTTAGTGGCAAGGACTGACAATGTTGACCATTTGGCACAATAATCATCATTTTCAGCTTATTGGTTTACCGGTGTCTTAGGTGAGATTTGGTGTTACCAGATCCTTGGGTAAATATTTTGATATAAAAATGTCTCCTTCAAGGTGTTTTGGCATCAATTAGTTTTAAGCCTTAGAAGTGTCTGAGTATGCATATGCTCTTCTCTTAAACCTAGTTATGATCTTTAGAATCAAAAACTTGCTCTTTAAGGTTGTAATAGAAGCTTTGTAAGTGTTTTTTTATTAAGAGTTGAAGTTGTATCCATTCGGCCAACAACCTCCATTGCTGATTTTACCAATTCAAGCTAGTTGCATGACCTATAAATTATTGTGGTATCAAAGCCAATTCATCTTATTTCTAGTCATCATTCTCCCTCAATAAGAAGTTAAAACATTAGAATTTCTTGACCTACAAGCAACTGATTTGTGAAGTCTATGTTGAGATTAGGTTGATATTTTATTAATTATTCTCTAATTGTTGTCTATTTGCACTATCCCTTAATCCTCTCAAGGCATCCCTTGAGGTCTCAAATTTTAAGTTTTACAATCTAAAAATAGCAAAATTCAAGAGATATCTACTAATTAAGGAGGATATGAGATCATAAATGAAGCATCCTTAGAAGGATTTTACAAGGTCCCTACTAGTGAACCGACTAAAAATGAAATCATTGGAGAGGACACACCAAAAATAGAGGTTAATGAAGAACTCCTTTCAAGTACCATTACCATTTACAAACCTCTTGTTAATCAAAAGATGTTTATAAGAAGTTTGTTTTGAGGCCCAACCTTCTAACAAATATTGTATCCAAATCTATTTTTAAGCAGTTTGTTAAGCCTAGGACAAAGATAGTTGAGTTAAATTTAGGATATTGTCCTGAGAAAACATCTCACACTAAGTTGTTACCTATATTCCCTAAATCTAAGATTCAATATATCAAAAGTCACCTTAACGTGAACTATGTGCATTTTGGAAAAATTCTTGTATGTATTACTTCTTGTGTCCTAAAGAACATTAGACTTGTCGCTTACCTTTCTATATGTAACCAAAAATAAGTCAAGTTTGAACATGTTTGTAAGTTATCATCCCTTTCCAAGTTAGGTGAAAACTCTATATGTTATGCCTTTTATCCTAACTTGGTTGTATGTACTAGAGATAAAGGCTGCAAGGATGTAAAGCATGGTTCCTTACATTGTTGAGGAATCTTTTCTCCTATTTTTGGTTTGAATATGTTTGGTCCATTTAAATATGCTATTGTACAAATTCAAGTCCTTTATAGTATGACAAACAGTAATCATCCAAAAGTCTTGGAAAACTTTCCTTATGATAAAAAACTTAATGGTGAGGTACAATTGCAAAAAGGACTTACAAGTAGCATAGAAATCCTAAATGAATGGAAACTAGATTTGATTAGACATTTGCCCCTAGGATGAAAGCAATGATGAAACATACACTTATACTAAGAGGGGAGGCGAATGTATAAATCAAAACTTTACTTCTTCTCAACTTAATCAAGCATAGCAATATTACTTCAAGCCCAAATTTATCATAGCGATATTATTCATGCAAGATGTAGCAATTAAGAACATGCACAAGAGACACACAATTTTACATGGAAACCCTTTTGGGAGAAAACCACGGAAAAATATTGCTTGTATAAATCTTCTTACACAAATTTGTAGGCACCAACCCACTGGAGACTCCAATCCCCACCACTAAGCACAAACTCAGCAAGAGACTCCAATCTCTTCAATAAGAGGCTCCAACCTCACGATCTCAAATAGGAGGCTCCAACCTCCACAAGAACAATATGATAATTTTGTTTTCACTTACAACTTCTTAGATCTGCCCTAACACCTCACAAATCTACCAAACTTCCTCTCATAAATCTGCAATATAGTCTTCACCAAATCTGCAAAAATGTCTTCATAAAATCTACATTAATGTCTTCATAAAATCTGCAATAATATCTTCCCAAATCTAACACAAAAACTGTTCTCCAAACCTGCTGATGTATAGAAAAATATTTGTTAAAAGCTTTCCTTGAAAAGCCCTTCACAATCCTTCATTATATCTCTTCCAAAGGGGGCGACCATTTAGAAAAGACACACATTTCCAAGAGAGATGACCCTTCATTTATAAGCACCTCTCTATAGGTTAACTAGCAAGAGTAATTTTATCATTTTCTTTTCTTTTCCCAAAGCTGGGCACACTCATCTAGGGGGTCGTCTCTTTTTGGGAGCGCCATAAAAATAAATAAAAATTAATTTAATCTTTAATTAACACTTCCCCAATTTGGGGAGGCTCCAAAAGGGGGCCAGCCTCATAAAAATATTTAATTTTATTTTCAATTAATTATCTCCAATATTCCTGGCATATCAAAAAACAATTATCTCCAATATTCCGAAGGGGGCGAGCAAGTTGATTTTATTTGGGGCCACTAATAACACCTTCCCAAACCGTCTTTGACATCAATGACAACAATATTTCCAACAAGAAAAAGTCAAATTTGTACAAAGGATAGAAGGATCCTCTATTCATGTACTACCTAGGAGTTTATACCAAAATTTTACCAGCTTAAACCAACTTAGCATCCCCTATTCCTTCCACTCTACCAGATCTTCTTTCAGAAGAACTGGCTCTACAAAGTTCCAATCATAGGACAATTATATGATGAAATAATTGAGGAACCTATTAATCAAGGTCTAGACCTTGCAAAGGAATAAGAGAAAGAAGATTTACCATTTACTAGGATGTCCATGTCAGCCCAAAGATACTAGTCTAGAGTTTTACAAAGAAAATGGTGTTTCTTTGTATAAAGAAGTAAGATGGCCACCACTGAAAGGTTGTCATAAGCTAGCCAATGGATAGGTTAGTCATGTCTAATACACCTTCCAACCCTCTGATGTGGAAGAAAAAGAGCCATCTTTAGATTACAAGCACAAGAACTATCAGACTCGATCTTTTGGTCATATACCAAAAAAGATTGACAACTTATGTAAAGGTGTATTATATGTTAGAAATATAATTGATAGTGTTGGTGTAAATAGGTGTGTAACCCAACTAGTTAATTAGTGGGTCCTATTTACATGTTAAGTTTACTTAGGTCCTAGGTGTCATTCTAGAAGTCTTAGTTGTCAAGTTAAGATCATATCATATCTTGTCTAGTTAAGCTTTTATTTAATGTTAGTTACCTAGGTCATTTAATGTTGGCTCATGTCATTTAATTATGACACAGTCATTTAATATCGGTACATCATCACACCTTAATAAGCAAGGCATTATATGTACATTTCATATTCAATCTTGTAATATTGCATCCATTATCATAGCAAGTTATTCTTGTCATTCTCTCTTGTGGAAGATATTTTGGTCTAGCAACTGTTCCTAGGGGTGTTGAGGAGTCACCATTAACTCCTACATGGTAACAAAACTCTAGTGTTGCAGATTCCATCCAAGATTTGAGGGTTTCATGTTGGCTTGAAGATTTTGTTGGGTGCATGTTGAGGTTTCAAGGACCTCACGGTTGAATCTAGGGCATTGAAGAAAGTCAAGTTTTCCTTTCGTTTCATCAATTTTCATTATGTTTTAACTAACCTACAAAAGTTTTAGTTGAGGTTTTTAATTGTCAAATCCAGAGGGTAGCTGAATTTTCGGGGCACTTTGGGCCAAAATAGTGTTAATATTATTAGTAGCATCGGGCTGCTTCTTCCAGCTTACACAATTCGAGATAAACTAAATTAAATAATAGCCTAACAGCTATTTAATTTATACTTGATTTAATTAATAAATGAGGGTCGACCCTCATTGAGATTATTGATGATCTATTTTGGGCCGACCTACCTTGTATTTTATTGTAAAATATTTATTTATCTTTGGTGATCGACCTACTTGAGGAGACACCTCATTTTGTATAAATGGGTCACTTTTGTTCATTCAACAATCAAGTTCAATCAAGCATAATTCGCATTCAGCAGAAGTTCGCACTTGAGCAGCAGTCTCTCATCTTGCAGCAGTAGACCAAATTCAAAGAGAAACATATTCGTTTGTATCTTTGCATCTAGGAGAGGTGCTATTATTCATTGTATCGAATTCGCCTATGTGTTGGGCCTAAGTTGTAAGCAGATTTCTGCTCTTGTTCTTCATTATATAAGAGAAATATTTGTTGTGTTTTTCTCCCTCGGGAGGAGGGTTTTCCCAAGGTATCTTGTTGTGTTTATTGTCTTATGTGTTGCATTTTTCTGAGTGCTTTCAGTTGTTTATCTGATCTTTTAAAACACTAACATGGTATCAGAGCGGTTTTGAAAAAGATCGTGATCAGATTTGTTTTGCAGCACTCTCTTTAATCTTTTTCTGTCTATCTCTATTTTGAGTTTCAAGATGGTGAATGGTCTGAAAATCGAGGATAGACTCGAAGGAGCTTCTAACTACACATCATGGAGGTTCAAGATCATGCTCACCTTGGAAGAGAATGATTTGGCTGAGTTTGTGGAAACAAAAGTCCCCGAACCTGAGGAGGAAGAAGAGAAGTTGCAGTGGAGGAAGAAAGATACTAGGGCAAAGAAAGTGTTGGTTAATTCCGTTAAAAATCATGTTGTTCCGATTGTCTCCAAATTGAATATAGCAAGGGATATGTTCAAAACATTGGAAGAGATGTACGAAATCAACAACACCAACCGGGCACTTGCACTGAAGCAACAACTTCATCACGTTAAGATGGCGGAAGGAGAATTTGTCATCACCTACTTCATAAAGATTTCCGAATTGAAAGATCGGCTCTCTACCATTGGTCATATTGTTGATGACAAGGATTTGACCATGTTGGCTCTTAATGGTCTTCCTTCATCTTGGGAGTCTTACATTCAAGGAATCAGTGCAAGATCTAAACTTCCGAAGTTTGATCGGTTGAGGGTCGACTGCATTCAAGAGTAGTCGAGGTTGGTAGCTAGAGGCGTTGGTCAAAGTTCAAAGAATGAAGATATACATGTTCTCGCCTCTCATTCATCGAAGAAAGGAAAAGTTTGGAAGAAAGGATTCTTCAAGAGGAATAAAGATAAAGGTTCAAATGGTGCTCCTGCATTCAAGAAGAAGCGGGACCTCTCTCGTGTTCAATGCTTTAGATGTGACAAATTTGGTCACTAGGCGAAGGATTGTCCTACCAGGCCTAATCAACATGCTTCATTTGCGGATGTGATTGATATCTCTCCCCAAAATGATTCTAGTGAATTTCTACTCTAGTCATGGGCCTATGTTCAAGCCGTGAAGGTTGTGTACTGATTGGAGCACAAGAACAGTGTATCATACTGTGTCCACCCTTTAGAATATTTAAGAGATGAGTATTCCTTGTTTTGATTGTAATTACCCTTCTAGGCTAAAATTCAGTTTGCTGAGTTGTGCAAATCTGACATTATTTACTTAGGATTATGTGTGACTAGTAAATAGTGATCACTGTGATAAGATTCTTTAGATTTATTCATTGCAAGTAGTATCATGCTAATTTGTGAAGATTATCTTTTGTTTTGCTGAGATTAGCTCTTCCGAGAAATTGAAAGAAAGACATGTCATGATTGATGAATTAATTATCTATTACTTAGGAGATTTTGAATTCTATGAGATAAGTATTGCATGGTTGAATAATGTTCATGAATTGTTTTGTAGTTACTAATTCATGCTATAACATTGAGATAGTCAATCATGTATGCTTCTAGTTATGGTACGTCTATTTGAGATAATAGAGTTCCATGAACTATTAATAATCTCTTCTTAATGCTTTCAGGATAAATCAAGAAGCATAAGAAATTGCTTTCAAGAAGAGCTTGATGCATCCTATAGGTTGAAGAATGGAGACTCTACTTGTAGCTATGAGACTAAGTGAATGGCTGAAGACATCTTTTCGAAGAGGAAGAATTAACCTTAAGAGGCAGTTCTATGACTCACTAAGAATAAGTAAGGGTTGCAGTGTTGCAAGGCCAGATGCTAAATTATTGAAGTACCTCTTCAGCAGTTGGGTTCTGAATTGCTCAAGTCAGGTCAACCTGGATTTAACATTGGTAGCTCCGCAAACCTATTCAAAATAGAGTGATCTGGGATGCAGTCGAAGAGGACAACCCTGAATCTCTACAGAGGTGTGCGCTGGAAACCATTTCTCTAAGGCAAGCGTTGCAGGCAATCTTAGACAATGAGGTCAGGTGGTTGATGCAAGTGATTGAAGATTCAAAGGGAGCCTACTGAACCTAAAGAAGATGGTTGTGTTGCTCGGGATGCTGTTTCAGTTGAGCTCTATGATGATATCCTGGTATAGCAGGAAGCAGTCTTCTGTGGCACTGAGTACAGCAGAGACCGAGTACATTACAACTTGTGTGGCAGCTCGAGAAGCAGTGTGGCTTCAAAAGCTCCTTGCAGGATTGGTTGGACAATCATTGAAGCCAACTGTCATCCATTGTGTTAATCAAAGCCTTGAGAATATTTTTGTCTTTCCAAGTGCTTCATGACAAAACTAAGCATACCACTATATCAGAGATATGGTATTGAGGAAAGATATTTAGTTGAGGTATATCAGCACTGATGAGCAGATGGCAGTCATTCTCATCAAGCATCTCTTCAGGATAATGTTTGTGTACTGTTGTGACCTATTTCACACATCGCCCCATTGCAAATGGGGGCCCCCTTCTTTTTGCTTTTGGTTTGTTGCCTTGGCATCGCAACTGCTTATCATCTTTTTATTTACAATGAGGAGTTTGAGTTTTTGATTGTCATCCTAGTCAAGTTGATATTTTGAACCCGTTTCTGTGCTTAGACGTCATGGAAATGCTCAGAAGGCCCGGTAGACGAGGAACGCCATTGCTTTCGACCAATTCTGACACTTCCTATTTTTTAGGGATTCTGCTTTTTTGCTTTTTGCTTTTTTTATTTTTGGCGTTTTTAGGCCATTCTGGGGTTCCTATTTTTTAGGGATGCTTTTTGCTTTTTCTATTTTTGGAAAGTTTCTATTTTCGGATCCCACAGAGCATGAAGTCAACACGCCTCCAGAAATCATGAAAATCAAGGTAAAATGGCAAAAGTTTTGAAAAATGGCTAAGTCTGAGAAATGCGCCCATGGGAAAAGAATGGCAGACAGAGCATGAAGTCCGCCCTACCTTTGGCATGCCAAAGGTAGGCACTGGCAAGCCATCATGAAGTCCGCCATGGCATGAGAAACATGAAGTCCGCCCTTGCCTCTGGCAAGCCAAAGGAAGGGAATGGCAGGCCAAGCTCAAAGTCCGCCCTAGCACAAGTCTTGGAGAAACTCGCCTCTGGCAAGCCAGAGCATGAAGTCCGCCCTTTGCAGAGAGAGCCAAAAGTCCGCCATGTCAAAGAGCTTGCCAAGTCCGCCCCTGTCCAAGCAAGGTCAAAGTCCGCCCCAAAAGTCAATGGAAGCCAGCCTCCAAAGTTTGCCCAAGCCAAGAAGAGATGGAAAAGGGAAGGTGAAGCTTGCCCAGAGGAGAGAAGAGAGATTTGTCTAAAGCATTGGCCAAAAATACACCAAGTATGGAAGATGGCCAAGCCATCATGAAGTCTGCCCTTCCTCAGCATGATAGAAATTTTCTAAGGCACGGAGAAAAATGTGATTGGCAAGACAAGGATGAAGTCTGCCATACGGAAGTAGAGGATGGCAGAGAATCATGGCAAGTCCGCCCTTGCCTTTGGCAAGCCAAAGGTAGGCACTAGCAAGACAAGCTCCAAGTCCGCCCATGTCAGAGAGATGTCCAAGTCCGCCCTTGGACAAAGCAAGGCTAAAGTGCGCCAATGTCAAGGAGAGGTTGAAGTCCGCCCAACTTTGGGAGAGGAAATTTTTCTAAGGCATGGATAAAAAAAATATATATATATGCCTAGAGAGAGAGGGGATCAAGCTAGCATGAAATCCACTCCTCGGCATGACAGAATAAAATTCTTTGGCACGGAAGGAAGAGTGTATGGCAAGGCAAACACGAAGTCCGCCCAACTCAACATGAAATAAATTTCTAAGGCATGTACATAAATGCAAAATGGCAGAGAAACCTCCAAGTCCGTCCAACCCAGAAGGAGAGAGAAAATTTGAAAATTTTGACTAAGTCAGATGTTTGGTTAAGTATAAAGTACGCCACAAGAAAGGAAGTGTCTAAGCATTGGCAAAGTTCACCCAAAGCAATGGCAGGCACAAGGCAAAGTCCACCTTCCAACAGGGAAGCATGTCCAAGCATTGGTGAAGTCCGCCTTCCAACAGGTCCAGCCACAAGATCAAGTACTCTTAGAGGAAAATGCATCTTGTCCAACCAGCTTCAAAGTCCGCCTTGTCCAAGAGAAGATGAAGTCCGCCTGAGAGCAAGATGGAAATAGCACGAGGAAGACAAACTCCGCCTTAACAAATGAGCAAAGTGGTGCAACAACTATGAAGTCCGCCAAGGAAAACTCATAAAATTGGCTAAGTGTGGAAATTTCCTACAATAAAAGTATCAAAATTTGACTAAGTGTTGGAAAGAAAACGGGAAAATGAAGATGAATAAAGAGGAAATAAATAAAATTATTGTCCAAGGATGGAGTTTTCCCTACTTAGCGCAAGCCAAACTCAGAATTGAAGACAAACCCACAGGCAAAGTTCATTCGAGCATAAAGATGGCCAAAATCTTGGCTAAGTGTTGAATGGTCAACATGAAGGCGTTACATAATGAAATTGAATAGCCAAAATTTGGCTAAGTATGGGAACTACTTCACAGAGAAAGTTCCAATTTCCTCCATTTTGGCGAAAGCACAGGAGAGCTCTTCTCCAAATTCAAGGCACTTGAAGGAATTTCAAAGCAATCAGGAAGGAAAAGTTCAATAACTGCTTCAAGGGAAGACTTCCAGATTCTGATGCAAGTGAGAAGAAGAAATCAAAATCCCGAAGGAAATCCAAGATCACAGCTAGGAAGGAACAAACACAAAGGACAGAGTCATCGGCAAAGGAAGATAAATCTATGGGAAAAGAACAAGGAGACCAAGGAGGACATCCAGCACGTTGAGGTGGCACCTCGTCATCTTCCAACCAATCAAATTGTCCCAAGTCAACAGGTCTAGGTTCAATGAACCTGACTTATCCATGGAATTGATTTATATTTAGCAAGAAGGACAAGTGTCCGAAAATGTAGTTTTCTCATTGGTCGAGAGGTAGTTAATTGTGACAAGCCCTAATTAGGGTTTTATTTTGTAATCTCGGCCGTTGATTCGAAATCAATCTTGGCCATTGAATTGTAATCAGGGAGCCTATAAATTGAGCTCGCCCCTCATTTTTAATTTGTGAAGTGAGTAATAAAAGATTGTTGCGACGAAACTATTTCCGTTTATAAAAGCTCTTGTGCATGATTTGCTAAGAACAACTTTTATTTTCAAGTAGTATGCAAGGTTTAATATTTCTCCTTCAACACTTAGAGTAGAATTAGAATAGCATTTCATTACATGTTGGTTAGATGAATGATAGATTTGATCGCAGTGGCGGATAAAATTTTGCTCATACTTTTGTCAAGTGGATGATTTGCATTTGACGTGTAAAGTTAGTCTGAGCCATTAAATTGTGGATGCTTAACTTCTGTTTGTTTCAATTACCGATTCAAATATGAAAATTCTTATCACTTCCGTTGAAGATTGCACCTGCTTCGCGTAGTTGTCCAAAGGTGGTGAAACGAAGTGTGGTTACCCATTTTATCTAGTCGCTGCTGTCTCTTAAATTCTTAGGCATAGTTAAATCTCTAAACCCTTATCCTTTTTTTATTTTTTTGGAAAATCTGAAGATACCCACCGAAAGAGCCTTAAAGGATAAAATCGTCTAAGTCTCCAACCTGCAAAAAGAATTTCATGTAAGTCCCCTTGTGATTACCAGCAATCACAACGCCCACTGGCCTTATCCACATGTCAAGACCTGACCGAAGAAACCTTGGAGTTATTGTATTGTCTACTAGATTTTTGCAAGCACTTTTCAAGAGAGGATAAGAGTGTCCTTTGGGCATTTTTATTCTGTGTTCGGTGGCATACTCAAAACACACACCAACATTGAGAAAAACATATTTAGTTGAGGTATATCAGCACTGATGAGCAAATGGCAGTCATTCTCATCAAGCATCTCTTCAGGATAATGTTTGTGTACCTTCGAGACAAGCTTGATATGGTGGAGAATGAAGTCCTAGCTGAGAGGGAGTCTCAGTATCAATGATCCTCTTTAATGAGTTCTTCTCTTAGGAGAATTTCGAGGTGAAATCCCTTGTTAATGAGTTCTCTTAGGAGAAGTTCGAGGTGAAATCCCTTGTTTCCACCCTCTGGAAGAGCCATGGTGGATGTCATGTGTGTGACTCCATGACAGCATCACGTGAGGGAGTCTGTGATGATTCTTTTTGTACTTGTGTTTCACCCTTTGTGAGAGCCATGGTGAAAGTCACGGTGAGGTGACAACATCACATTGAGTGATGAACACTTGTACATACCATCTATGGAGGTAACCATGATGGTTGATATCACGATGAGGTGATATCTTATTTGCTTTCACGATGAGGTGATATGCTTTGTGTAGCTAGAAGTATCATCCCTAGCTGAGAGGGAGTGTTGATGTTATTAGCAGCATCGGGCTGCTTCTTCCAGCTTACACAATTCGAGATAAACTAAATTAAATAATAGCCTAACAGTTATTTAATTTATACTTGATTTAATTAATAAATGAGGGCCAACCCTCATTGAGATTATTGATGATCTATTTTGGGCCGACCTACCTTATATTTTATTGTAAAATATTTATTTATCTTTGGTGGCCAACCTACTTGAGGAGACACCTCATTTTGTATAAATAGGTCACTTTTGTTCATTCAACAATCAAGTTCAATCAAGCATAATTCGCATTCAGCAGAAGTTCGCACTTGAGCAGCAGTCTCTCATCTTGCAGCAGCAGACCGAATTCAAAGAGAAACATATTCGTTTGTATCTTTGCATCTAGGAGAGGTGCTATTATTCATTGTATCAAATTCGCTTATGTGTTGGGCCTAAGTTGTAAGCAGATTTCTGCTCTTGTTCTTCATTATATAAGAGAAATATTTGCTGGGTTTTTCTCCCTCAGGAAGAGGGCTTCCCCAAGGTATCTTGCTATGTTTATCGTCTTATGTGTTGCATTTTTCTGAGTGCTTTCAGTTGTTTATCTGTTCTTTAAAAACACTAACAAATAGACCCTACCATCCTACTCAAATACAAAATTGGCTTTGCACAAAGGAGTGGGATCCTAGTATTCAAGGCACTCCCACAATTCATCATGGCAAAAGATGCAACTCCGTTTTCGTCTTGGATGTCAACTATAACATGCCCAATGTTTTACCCTTTGATTTTACCTATGTTTTAACCCACATGTGAATAGTTCTTATTTACCAACATAAAAGCAATAAAAAAATTATTTTCTAATTTAATAACAAGATGCACATTCGAAATAATCCCATTTCAAACTCCCATTGCATTTATTAGGAAACATTACATAATTCCAAGTAATGATTTCATATTACATAAACCCATGTACAAATAATATTTTTCCAATAACAATTCCATAAGATAGAGATACATGAATACATAGATAGCTTCCAACAACTTTAATAAAATAGAGTACAAATGGTCTAGATGTCCTTGTTGGCATACATCCTCAAATTTCAGTTGCCAACTATATGAGGGAGAGTATCACTCAAACGTTTTTCTGCCAACCATAGACTTACTACAATCCCCCGCACATCTACCTAATTGGTAAGATGGCCCTACCCTTTGACAAAGAGATTGATCTGGTAACCTCATAATACTAGCCTTCCTGAGCATGGTGTTGTGTCCTACATAACTAAAGCTACCATACATTGGCTACAACCTACATGCATGATATTCCCAGCCTAGTTATGCAAACTTGTGTAATATCCCCATTTTAGCCCTACACTCTCCTTGAGGATTTAGCCTATTTCCGGAAACTCGTAGGCTAAGCAGAATCGAAAATTAGGTTTTCCTATTTTTTAGGAGGTTTCAGATGTAGTTTTGAGGGCTTGCATGTGAGAGTTTTTGATGCATGTCTGGTGGAGTTTTTTGGGTTTTCAGAAAGCTTCAGAATGGTGTAACATGCACCTCCTTCTAACAACCTTTCCAGGCACTTACTATTATTAGTAAGTCATGTTGGCTTCCCGGATTTTGCTCACAAGGCGTTTGGAAACACTTACTATTTATAGTAAGTCTCATTTATTGCTCGGATGAAGTTTTGAAAACTTACTGTTTATAGCAATTGTTATTTTTAGTAAGTTTATTTATAGCAATATCATTCTAGCAAGAATTCAATCATCTGCAGTTCACATTTCTATTTTGGGCAGTATGGCTGTCCAGTTTGGCTTTTTGAAGAATTTGAAGTTAACTTACTAATTTTGGCATTGGCTATTTTAAGTAAATTTATTTTTGGCAGTGACACCATCAGCAGTCCTACTTAGGGCATCATTCTATTTCTGGAAGAATCAATTTGAGTATTGGCTTTGGTTTTGGTTTCTATCCCTCCTTGGACTGAGTCCCAGACTTAGTCAATTTTCATATCTTGAAGTTGTACCCCATGCCTAAGCTTGATGACTTCAAGTTGTTTTAATGAAGGGGACTTAAAGGAGGTTGAATTTTATATGCATTTAATCTTTATTTTTCAAATGTTTATTGTGCAACCTAAAGTTGGACGCCAAAAAGGGAGATGAATAATATTTTATTAAATTCAAAATAAAGTGACTGTTAAGAGATGGCATCCCTTGGAGGAATTGGAACAGTTTCTTGTGGGAGTTACAGATTGCTTCATTTGCCAATTGAAGCTTATATATTGGTGCCTTGTTCATTGTTTCTTATCTTTGAATTTTGAAAGTAAAGCTATGCTGCTGGTTTGAAATCCAAAACTTGGCTAAGGGGAAGCTTAGCATTTTGCAATCCATCATTCGGGCCTGAAACTATGGCTTCCTAGGTGGGTCTTTGAGACTGTACTTCACACAGGAGTGCAAATGAAGTTTTATTTATGATGTTATTTAACAGGTTGCTGCTGTATAACCTGTTAGTGAGTTGCTGAGTGGTTCATGGCTGAAGCGAATTTCTGATCACTGCTTCGCCACTGATTTTTCTATTGTTCTGGAAACTGGCCCAAGCTGTTCTACTGTGGAGGGCGCCCCTTTCTGCAAGTTTGCAGATTTTTTGGTGAAGTTTTTGATTTTTGAGAAGAGGTCGACCTTCTTGCTAGGCCGTACTTCTTCCTGGCATGTGCATTGGGAATCGATCCTTTTGTTTCTTCATGTTTTTGGCTTGTTTGTCCAATGGAGTTGGGACGTCTATCTCCTAGCTATATTTTGGCTGTGGTTTGGGAGCATTCTGAGCTGTTTCGGAGGAGCTACGTCCATTTTGGTGATTTCTCAACTTGCTGGTCTGATTTTTTGTACCTTTTGTTTCTTATCAGATTAGTTAGTTTTTGGTATTTGCTGTTTTGAGCTTGAATTCTATGTCATTTCATGATTGTAAGAGTTAGAGGAAGTGTTACTCTAACCATTGAATATTTTGGAAGCTTATCTCTCTTAGTTGCAGCTGATATTATCCATTGTAAAGCTAGTTAGTAGTACTAACTGCTGATTATTTTATTATTGCTGCAATTTAGTTTATTTTTATACTCCCACGATTGAGTGGTTGAGTTTAATAAAGCATCTTTCTTAATGTTGTATTCCCCCCACGAAATAAGTGGTTGTGAGGACTTGTATACCCCCCACTATACAAGTGGAAGTGTGGTTACATAGCTGGCTTGTCGCCTTAATTAAATTGTAATAATCTCACCCATTGAACAAGTGGAGTATTCCCACTGCTTGTGGATGCCTGCTCAACAGAAGAATTGTACTTTCAGTTCTGATTTTCCTAACGATCCCCAAGCCATATGCTATCACCTCACCCAAACTGGGATCTTGGTGAACATTCTTGGTGAGGGTTACTTTATGAGTTGTTTTGGATTTGGAGCTGACGTTTAATCAATATTTGATTGCTGGTTTATTGTATTGAAAATTCGGAAAAAAAATTAAGGGGAACATTTCAACCTGGTCCACAATGAACCAACAAGTGTAATAAGTGGCTACGTACACTACTTTGGCCAAAGATTTCATGTATAAACAATCGCTCCGTACTTCAAGCGTAGTCGTATGTTCACCAACCCCTTAGCTCAATTTGATATTTGACCACTCATACTCTTCTCAATCACAATATAATTTCAACCTTAAAGGTGATGACATAACTGAACACTAGGTTACTCCCATCCATGGATTATCCTAACCCCGAGATCAACCAAATTAACCATACGTATATAGTATTGCAAACTGACATTCTCAATATAGTATTTCAAGATAATATCATTTCTCATATTTCATACTCTATGCAAGCATACATACATTCTATGACAACCTAGGTATTATACTAATAC
Organism: Sequoiadendron giganteum; assembly: GCA_007115665.2. NCBI lineage: Eukaryota > Viridiplantae > Streptophyta > Pinopsida > Cupressales > Cupressaceae > Sequoiadendron > Sequoiadendron giganteum. The sequence continues at coordinate 784,638,143 of CM021102.1, read as the reverse complement.
GCTATGAATATCTTGTTTAGCAAACACAACCACACAATTTCCAACATAAGTGATAAATATAAATAAAAGTAACAACCAACATGGTTTCACCAAAATAACAATTCACCAAAGATCATGCAAGCTCACCCAAATAAGAAATAATCAAAGATCATGCAAGCAAGCTCAACATAACATATAATTCATCTTTTCCTCAACACTTGCATTCATAAACAATTACAATTTCAATACAAAAGAATAGAGGAGTAGAATCAACATGCCTAAAATTATAGCTCCCAACGAAGATAATGCTTCCTAAGCTTAATTTCCACAATCACGCTTGCTGCTCCTTCTATAGTCAACCTATCTCCAATCCTAGCCTATCTCAAAACTCTCAACAAACTAACAAAGTAGTCTCTCTTTCTTTACTAATGCACTTAGCAACCTATTTGCTCATAAAACTATAGCAATGAACTTCAAAATAAGGATTGAAAGATAATGAATGAATGACCAAAAGGCTAAAAAACTGCCTTTACTTCTACTAAAAATTGAGAAACCTATTTCTACAAACAAGTTCTACAATCCACCACCTTTTCTCTTCCAACTGCCACCTTTTAACAGCAAAAACTAACTTCTCCTCTAAATGAGTCGACTAAGCCCATTGAAGTGAAATGTGGCTGCTCCAACAATTAAAATGCAAACACATAAACAGTCCCTGCATTTTTAGTCTCTCCAATATGGTTGAGTCGCCCCTTTTAACTGACAACAACTGTCATTTTACTAAGTCAAACACAAAAATGTTTACCTACAGGTTTCTTATTTGCATAGCAAGTCGACTTCTTCCAAGCTTCAACCAGCTCGTGGCTTTGACAAAGTCTTATGCTCTAAAATGGTTGTGTGTGGCTTTTTTGCGCAACACTTGACTTCTATTTGTTTCATACTTCATATTATGGCACTACATATTACATATTACACACCCTTTTTAGTTGTGCATTGGTTTTAATATGATCAGCAACTTTACAACAAAATGCATCTCCTTACTTTTGCATAGTGCAGCTTTTAAGCGCTTCCCAAACTTTATACATTATACACTATGTGCCACATACTATGCGCTTTTATTTGCATTTAAACATCCTTATATATGCACAACATATGGTTTATACTTGTTGGTTTTATACAAACCATTCACCATTTATATGGCTCGCATTATATATGTGCTTAAGCTTACTTTATAACATTTCAAATATATATATCAACATTATTTATATATATATATGTTACAATGCCAACACTATAATATATATAAATATATATGCATATTAAAATCATTGGTTGACATTTAAATATATTAATAATATATATGTGTGCTTACATTAACGTATATATATATATATATATATATATATATATCATTATTTAAGTATCCATAATAAACACATATTTACATATTCATCGGTATATATATATATATATATATATATATATCATTATTTAAGTATCCATAATAAACACATATTTACATATTCATCGGTCAGTATATATATATATTCTCATGCACATGATATATCCACACGTGAGTATGTGTAAGTACTTCTACCTACGTACACACGTACGTATATACTCACATGTGTGAATTATCGCAATGACATACATATATACATATATACATTCTATCTATATACTCATCAATTAATACATAAATATAAATACACAAAAACTTATACTTAATACAAAGATTTAGTTACATAATCCAAGCTAAAAAACAATCACGAAATCAAAGACTAAACCAAAACCATAACAAATCATCCCCAAACTATGACCGATGGTTTACTTACCAATTCCCATTCTATCTTGACTCAACTTAACCAAACTAGGATGTGAGTGCGTGATAGCTCAAATAGGCACATTAAGGGTTACCAAACCAAGCTCTTCTCTTGAGTGATACTCCCCCTCTCTTCTAGAGGCTCAATTCTTTTCGTACATCCAACTTAGTGCATCACAACAGTAGTTAGCCAATAACATTATATCTATATGCCTCAAATATTTTCATCTTCAAATCATTCAAAGTATCATATTGCATTGGACATTCATTCATCACATTTTCCATCAAAATATACAAAACATAATCATGTATTAAAGCATTTTAACTCATCAAAGTAACAGCAAATAGGTAATAACGCAATGGGGTGTAACATCAACAATGACAATCAAGGATTGAAGAGTCTGCATCCATTGCCCAAGAACTTTGGTGAATATGTAATGAAAGAGTGAAAGATCGTGGCAATGCATGAAATCATTCAACTTGGTCAGCCCAATCCTTCTTATCCATTTTTGAGGCCTAAATATACCAAGGAGAATACATATGCTTTTTCTAATACAAGTGTTTCCCAATGGCAACTAAAAGACAATCATAATGCCAAATATATGAATGAGCAAAAATTTGATAATACTTGAGTTGAGTAGAGCATATTGTTTCATAACATGAGCACTTGATAGAGGATGGGCCATGAGAATAGATATTTGTAAGCAAGGAGTATCATGCGAAGGCTCCCATGCTACTATGGCAATGGTACAGAAATTCCCATCATCTTATAATGGTATTCATTGGATGGAACCTTTTTCTCTAAAGGTAGCATCATGCCACAAAACTCACACTAGTGCACAAACTCATACAACAAATGGCAAGTATTTTATGAGACTATAGCAAAAACATACTCTTACCACTTATCTATGAAGGGAACCTATTGTAGAATAAAGATCTTTTGGTCACCATTGGAAAGGTGGAGGAGGAGTTTATCTTCTCCAATATTCCAGGGCAAGCAGTACCATCCATAATACAGAACTATAATGTTCCTATGTTTTACATTTTGGATAAGTGGTAAGGAAGGCAAGCATTGGCATAAAGAATCCTATCGGTTCTTGCACAGAAGTCATCCGATAGCTGATCTGAAATTCATCTACAAGGTTGTTTGGGCTAACAAAAATCAAATGGCAGCTATACTTCACAGTAATATGACCACAATCAGCCAATGTCATGAGTCTAAAATGGCATGCATAGAGATACCAAGAGAAGTTAGGGACTCCATAATACTTGGTCCAACAAAGGCACCACTTCATCTTGCTCCTCCTGCTGATTTTGAACAACAAAATAATTCTTTTTGTAGGCAGCCATCTACTTATCACATTTGTGTTGATAGAGGGAATAGAGAGTCCATGGATATACCACTGCTGGAAGGAGATTGTTATGTTCCTAAATTTTTGCGTATAATGCAAGTTGTAAGGATTTTTCTATCATGTAGGACGTGATCAGACCTCATAGAGTTGTGTATTCTCAGTAATCAAAGGAAATTTAAGAGAGTGCTACTTCAAAGATACTTTCATGTAAAGGCCTCATTGGGATGTTCTCACTGATCAAATATTGAGGAATGTTGAAAGAAATGGCACATGCTAGGAAACATTCATCTTCCCCACAGGCACTAAACAGCGCATTGGCAAGTGGACATCAATTGCAGAGGTTTCAACTCTTTTCTTTGAAAGTGGATACATGAGTACAGTTGCAGGAGGTTTTTGTTTCATGAATGGGCAAACAAAGTGTACAGTGATTAATTGTCTGGATTGGCAAAACATACTTGTTGCTCTCCAAAATGGTCATGCCATGACCATTTTGGAGAGCAACAAGTATGTTTTGCCAATCCAGACAATTAATCACTGTACACTCTGTTTTGTTTCATAAATGGGCAAACAGAGTGTACAGCGATTAATTGTCTGGATTGGCAAAACATACTTGTTACTCTCCACAATGATGGGGCATCCATGAACATTTTGGCTAAGGAAGCACAAGCAACTCAGGGTATTCTAAGGCAGCTGAATAGGGTTTAGGTGATATGGTACTACATATAAATGGTATAAACCCTATTATGGAAATTAAGGACTGTCTTGGCAGATAAGTTGAGGCGAGCATAGCAATAACAACTCTTAGGTACATCATCATAGTACAAAATTAGACATAACTAAGATAGCTGGAGAAGCATCACCTGGTGTAGAGTTTCCAATCCCTAATTATATAAAAGTAGTGCAATAGAAGCCAACTACATCACAAAGGGGATCAAGGATTGAGAAGTACAAATATCCGAAGTTGATTTGGGACTCTAGTAACTCTAGGAGCATCCTACTTGGTGATTGCTTGAGGATGAGCAATCTTGGGAAGAGCGTACTATAATGTCCCAGTTTAGTTTGCAAAAGAAGACAAAGGAAGTCATCGCATTTAATTTTAAAATTAAGTCAACTGTTGTATTTCTAGTAAGAAGCCACCACAAAAGGAAGGAAGATCAAGCAGTCGCAAGCTTTTGGTGAGCCACCCATTTGGTGAAGTACACAATACTTGATGAAGTTCACAATAAAATACAAGATCACAACTCATCTATAACATAGCCACCATAGAATTTCATTTGGTGAAGCCAACCATCATGTGAAGCCCACAATCGAAGGCAATGGTATTTTTTTTTATATTAAGAATCGAAAAACAAAACAAAGTATTACATTATGAGGAGCATATGCTCCAATACTATCTGAAAACTGATCAGCCTTTTAATACCAAATCCCAAAAACCCAAGATTGCATATACCCAGCTATCATGTCCCAGGAATAGAACACCAAAATAACTAAGCATTGAAATGCAAATAAATGAATAAAATAAACAACAGTATAAATACTAAAATATAAATATAAATAATTTAAATATATACTTGCATAATTTTTTATCTTCCCAGTTCAGACCCCATACCCTGTTTAACCAGCAGAGAATGTCCCTTGTTTCAGTTAGCATATTATACATATTTTTTGCAGAAATCTCCTGAAACCAGCTGCCATCTTTCCAACTCAGATTTGCAAAATACTCATTTTCCTTTACTACTCTATCTACATCTTTTTCAATTTTTAATGCATGCTTCAGCATTGAATAGGTTCTCTTTTGTCATAAGGGGATATTGTAGTCAATCCTCAATTGCTCCCATGGGATTAGCTGGCCATTTAGAATGAAGTTCTGAAAGGTATTTAGACCACCCTCCGCCCAAGCCTTTGTTGAGCATCCTTGGGTTAATGCCAAAGGCTTCCCATTCGAAAACACATTCCACCATATTGATTTGTTGCTCACAAGGAACCCCTGATCATTAGAAAAGACTACAGTATTGCAAACAAGATGCCTAACTTTCCCCCAGGCCTTCCATATACTCTTGAACACTACCGAACTGAAATTTTAGCCTCAAACTGACCAAACAGCAGATCCTGAATGTGTTCAATTTTCCAGTTCTTCCCTTTCTTTGGCTTTGACAGTTTCAGATTATTCCTTACAAGGACCTTCCAAGGCTCATCTCCCTCATAAGCCTTAATAACCCATTTCGCAGCAAGAGCCAGACCCTGAATTCTGATATCCTTCATGCCCAGCCCTCCCAACTTCTTGGCAGTATAGCACCGAGACAATTTCACAGCCTATTTCTTTTTTACTCCTTTACCATCAGATCAAAGAAAGCATTTGAGTATCTTCTGCAATTTTTCAAAATGACAATTGGCAAAAAGCCAAGCAGAGGAGAAATACACAGCATGGGAAGCAATAACCTTTCGAACAATTTGAATTCTGCCTGCCAGAGATAGCATCTGGGTTTACCATTTGATGTGTTTTTTCTCAATCTTTTGGTATAACCATTCCCACATTGCCTTTAAAGAGGGGGAGACTGCAAACGGAATTCCCAGGTACCTAACTATCTTCTCTGGGCCAGCCCACTACCACCCTTTATTGTCAAACCATATTGGAGGGTTTTGTTGTCATCCCACTACCATAGACTTCCCAACTAATATTTTTGACCCAGAAGCTTCACAAAAGATATTTAGTATCAAAGTAGCTCTCTAATAATTCAACAAACAAGGTTGTATCATCACCAAATTGAGCATTAATCAGCAGGGATTCATTGGGTAGCTTGATCCCAAACACCAGAGGGGAAATCAAGGGAGTTCTTAGGACATAGTGGATGGCCTTAGCAGCAAGGACAAATAGAGCCGGAGCAATTGGGCAGCCTTGTCTAATTGACCTTTGCAACTTGATAGGCTACGATAACTCCCCATTGATGTCAATTTGTGTAGAAATGGTAATTTTGCCAAAATAATACATTAGCAAAAGAAATGCTTGGAATTCAATAAAGATGCAGTGATCCACATAGGCAATCCAGAGACAAGGAAAAGTCGCTAAAAAAGAAAGGAAATTATGGGTCGCTGAAGGGAGGATTAAATAATACTATAAACTGGAATTTTATTAATGTTCAGCTGTTACAAAGACCACTGATAAATACCTTTAATCCTAGTGAATTAAATAGAAGGGGGCAACAATTTCTTAAGGACCCACGAATGGGCCAACATGGTGCAATTAGTGGAAATAGTCGAGTCACAAAGAAAAGAATAATTTTCAACTAAAGTAACAATAAACTAAAATTATTATTAAAGTTCAATTTTAATAAATATCAAGTGGCATGTGAAGAGTAATGTCTATTTGAGGAAAAAGGCTTTTAAGAGATATCAAGCAAATGAGAAAGAGCATCAATGATAACACATTCATTATTTGATTTCTACTCCTTGTGGAGCATTGAACTATGGTTCAAATAGCATAAGGATGAAAACCCTCTTAAGTCGAAATTGGAGGATGAAAACCCACAATTCCTTAGAGTGATCTCACACGAAAAATCACCATTGTGCAAATTCAATTATCATAAATATCAATTTGAAAAAATATAGTTTCTTGCAAATATATTATTCTCCAAAAATTAAAAATTAAAATTTGATTAGATATTATGAAATATTCCCTCTCAAATATTAAAAACTATTTAAGAGATATTACATGTTCAACGTATACAATATGTTCCACCTTTGTTAGAATTCCATTCCAGGCTATCTACTAAAAACTACCCGCTTCATTTGGTCAAGCATGATGTCAAATGTCTCATAAACCTTTCTAAGACTAAGAGTCTATATCAACATACCTAATTACCCCACAAGAAGTGAAATGAGAAAGCAAATGTATCTGCATACAACATTTTCAAAAATTAAATTTAAAAGTGAATGCTAAAGTTTATAAAGTTAAACTCAAAATTTAAAAAAACATAAAACAAAAACAAAAATTTACAACTTGTGAACATTTTAAAATTCTTACCTCATAGTGGGCCAACAACCATCATCAAGTGTTTTTTTTCTCAACTTCTTCCTTTCTAACTTGGCATTAGTCCACTTTATCCACTCTCCACAAAACCGCCATGAATTGTAAAGTCTCCTACAACTCTACCATCCTCTACAACAATATGAAATAGCTAGCATAGCTAGTCTCCATCGACTTGAGGAATTATGTCCTTGAAAAAGTCTTGAAAAGTGCATTTACTGTGTAGTGATTGCATTCAAACATTTGAGTATTTCTAACCTTGGCCACCACCATCTTCATCCAAGTATCTTCCTTGTGTTTTTCAATGTGTGTTCAACACATGACACATGGGATTCAAAAAATGTGTTCGTAAGCATTATTTACTATCAAACTAACTTACAAACGCAAGTTGAATCAATCACAGCCTTCATAACATTTGAAAAACCCCAACCTTCTATATGGCCTAAACCTCAAGATGAAATAGGAAAGATAAATCCTTGCATTTCCTACAGCAATCAATTTTTAAAAAATGAGCCAACTAAATATATAGTAATAACATTAATAAGTGGTCAATGTCTAATATCAATCCAACCATCAATGATAATGGAGCAATCTATTATTTTCCATATTTGTCTCATATCCTCTACCAACAAGTTAAACCTCGAATATTGTTTGTCAAGGATAGTGGCACACAATCTATGTTCTTCATGGGGAGTATATGTCAATTCAATTGTGCTTGTCCTTTTCAATATTTCCATGAAATATGGAGAATGTACCACATGAAACAAGATGGCATGGGCATACTAGAATTTGGCTATAACATAATCAACCTCCTTGCATGCTTGCATGTTCAATCTCCTTTTCAACTATATTTTGCCCATCACTAATGACCTTCCTCTTCCCTATACTAGAACCTCTCCCCTCACAACATCCATCAAAACACTACATAGCATATCAGAAAAATCTACCACAAATTTTAGAGGTATTCCTCTAGCTTTTGTCTCGACTCTCACCCTCATCAACTTAGCCTATTCATCCCTATCATCTAAGGATATGTTTCCAAAAACACTATTCCCATGTTTGTTCACTCCTAATAAATGGTAATCAATCCAGCTATAACTCCCATGTAAACTAGTTTTACATTTATGACACAACCAATGTCTCCCTTGCTCCCTCTTCCCCTCTACCACCCCCCACTGAATTTTTGGACTCGTGTTAGTCCAAAACAGTCACATACTATACTAAGGGCTTTGAGGGTTTAATAGGCCTTTTGCATAAGCTTTGACAAACTTGGACTTGGCAAAAACTTGGCAGTCCCAAATTTGACTCTTAACTTGGCAACTCAGCAAAAACTTGCCATCTTACAAAAATATTTAAAATTCCCAAACAAAACATGAATGTTATCCAAAATCTAGTTACAAAATGTATCAAATGAGTATGTCAAACATTGGGGAGATGTTTTCTATTAGAATTGAATCCAAAAATTTGGCAAAATTTCCTAAAATTAAAAAAACATATAAATTTGTAAAAAATATCATAATAAATATGCAAACACTGAATCTATTAATCTCACAAGTAGTTTTTCCTTCATTTATAGATCAAAAAACAAGTTCAATTCACATCATAGTGTCATATGATCATAAATTACACATTTGTATTAATACTATACAAAGTTCATTTGAGGAAAGCAGTGCAAAAGTTGCACTATAATCAAAAATATGATTTTGTGTTCAAATTTGCAAATGAGGCCCACAAGCCAAATTTCAAGCTTTGAGATTCAAAGGTGATGAAATCTTCAAAGCCAAGATCATTAATGTCTGCCTAAGCAAGTTTGAATTATATGCTCATGATGTTATCTTGACAATTACCCATTCAATTGACACTTTCTTGTGGAAAGGAAGAACTCCTTTTGCGAATTGTCCTCAAAACATGGTCTCTCTACAAAGAGAAATTATGTTAAAACCACATAGCAATAAAACCAAATATCAAAGGTTCAGCCCATTGTTTGAAGACCCTGTGAGTACCCGCCGAGCCCACAAGTACTCATGGATTTGTAAACTAGGTGACTAACTCACAGGTTAACTCCCATCAAGTCTAGTAAAAAAATTCGCCATCGACTCACCTAAAACTCACCATACTTGCCAGTTGCTGAGAGGAGGGCAAAAAAAGGCGATTTGCACACGATTTTCACGTGATATAAACCCTCAAATTACACTCAACTCCATATGTGTTTTTCACATGATTTTGACGTGGTTTTCTTGTTATATAAACCCTTGAATTACACAAAATTTGTAAGGATAAGATTTATAGAGACTTTGGCTGATTTTCCCAGGTATTTTTATACATTTTTTTGCATTTGATTTATTGTATTCATTGTAATTTGTAACACAATAATACAAAACTTGTATTCATTTGATTTTTTTCACATGATTTTCACGCAACTTTCTCTCACCATTATATCCTTTGTTGATTTTGTATAGAAAATTTCAACATATAAATTGTTCATTGAAAGTTTGAAACCATAAATAATTTTTAGTTAAATGCCTCTTTGAAATCTGCCCAAGCGGTTGTCTTGAACACATCTAATGACATGAAGTTATATTATAAATATTAAATATATTTATTATTATATGTAGCATCGTAAACTATAACCCTTGACAATTTCACACTAGGTTTTGCTCCCTCCTATGTGCTTGGACCTAATCATGCACCTAATTTCCTAAATTATGCATTCCATGGCCCATTTTATCATTTATCGGAAAATCAAATATGCAAGACCAAAGTAGGGATTTTGTATTTTGCCCCTGACACTTCGGATCCCGAAAAAGTGAATCTGGACAAGGGTGCCCTTGTCCCCTTAAAATGGCCCCAAATTTAAATATGTTGGTGTTGGCAATTTATTATTTGAAATTCAAATCCTAGTTGTCAGCCATCAAGATTTAATTTTCGGGAAATTAAATTAATTGCAAATAAATACATATTATTTTCACAATTTTAACAAACTAAGAAGCAAGAGGCAATTCTATTGAGCAAATCAAGCATCCTAAAAGTAGTCAAAAGCAAAATTTGCAGAATTATTGCAGCATTTCATCATCCAAGCATTATGTCAAGTTTTGTGAGTATGTTTATGTTTATGCATGCATTTTGTTTGTGAGTACTAATGCTTGTAGGTCTTCAAATCAAATCAAGCCAAATTGCAATCAAGCCTTGAAGGTGATGTGCATGACTTCAATCCCTTAGGGAGATCAGATTTGAGTGGTGAGTTACAGCAAGTTGTTAATTCATTACTCCATTATTATTTAGCTTTTATCCCTCAAAAGGATAAGCTCTCTTTATCATCAATTTTGCCATTGTGGAGGTAGAAATACCAACGTTGGGTTTGACTGAGGCAAGCCCCTATATGGCACAACCCTTCCTCTCTTTTTGAATGTGCAAGTTACAAATTTGAAGAAGATTGGAAGGAGATTCATTCAAGACCTACAACTTGACAAAATACAAAAACTCAATTATCTTTAGCAACAGACAAAGAAATGACAACAAGATCTAGAAGGAAGAAGCCACAAACCAAGGACCTGAGGACTGTAAAAGAAAATTTTAGTTTCAGATCCCCGAACTAAGGCACCCTTAGTTCCCTTGTCCACTCAAATCATGCTAAAATTCAAAATCATAGGTGCACACATATCTGCTCTATTCATGGATGGCGTCGATGGAGGTGGTCAGTGCCTTGTGCAGGTCGCGTCCTGCATGAGGCCATGCCTTTGTTGCATGCATCGAATTAGTTGGTGGGTGTTGTTTGCAGGTGTGAGTCGGGGATTGGAGGTATTAGATGATAGTGGGGTGTGCGTTTTGGTTGTCGGTTGGGGTTTGGTCGGTTCTTCTTTTCTCTGGTGCAGTGTTTGAAACCTCTCTTTGTTGCTTTCTTCTCTTCTATATTCATTCTCTCGTGTGGCTCAAAGTGTGGGCATTTGAACGAGGACCCAGGAGTGGGGGTTTAAGGTTTTTTTGTTCTATAGGGGAATGGCTCCCGAGGAGGCGTCAGGAGTTAAATCCCCACGGGATTTTCGTGCTACATTTGGGGCTTCATCTCCAAATCGTTCAACAAAAGTTTTTGATAATAATTTATTCTCAAATGATTCGGGCAATGGCGGATTTGTGTCATTTGATGGTTCTCAAATTCCGAAGATAAATGGTTGTCTAGAGCGTACCAAAGATCGGCCTATGCCGGTAATTCAACCAGAATCGATTGCGGAGGATATTAAGTATTTCTCAAAGAATGCCTTGCTTTGCAAATTCATGGGCATGAGGGTTTCACTCCAATTTTTTGAGTCATGGGCTCATCGGACTTGGTATCTGGAGGGTGAGATGGAAATAATGCTGCTGGCGAATAGTTACTTCATGGTAGTTTTCAACTGCATGGCAGATCGCAATAGAGTTTTTGAGGGAGGAACTTATTTCCACAACCAAATTGGTTTATTCATTAAACCCTGGCATGCAGGCTTTAATCCTTCGGAGGAGCTCCCGAATCGGGTTCCAATGTGGGTACGTCTTCCTCGTTTTCCAATTGAATTCTAGCGCAATGAGATCTTGCATAATGTTGCTTCGCTTTTGGGGAAACTAGTGGGTCCTTCTCAAAAAACTCGAGATAGAAAGGTAATGACTTTTGCTCGTATTTGTGTTGAGATTGATTTAAGTCACTCTCTTCCAGATTCTCTGGAAATTCGTGTGGGTTCATTTCTTGGGTGCAGTTAGACTATGAAACTTTTCCCTTTCGATGCCGCCTATGTCATGAGTATGGCCATTTGCAACGAAGATGCTCGAGGTCTAAATCTTTTGAGTCTCAGACTACTCAACCTCCTCGCAACCCCTTGGGGTTGACAAAGGGAAGGCTCCCATTCTTGGTGAGGTTGCAGGTGCAGAGGGTTTTATTCTTGTTAAGGCTCGCAATAAGAATCGTGGTCAAAAGAGGACTTTTAAGGAGCAACGAAAGGGTGATACTTTTAATAGATTTGTTGTTCTAGATGACCTTAGTCAATAGGAGGTGAATCCAGGCATGATGGTTATGGATCAGAGTGGTTTGAGGTCCAGGAAGGTATCATTCCAGATAACACTCAGGCTTCACAGGAGGCCGGTGCTATGCAAATGGACTCGGATCTTGGCTTGGCGGTTTCTGAGAGGTTGGAGTCTCTTGCAGATGCGAGGATGGGGGAGGGAAAGATCTCTAATCCTTTAGTGAAAGTGGGATCTGATTCGGGGAAAGGAAGCAGGGCCTCTCCTTCGATGGGACTTCTTCAAAAAGACCAAAAAAAGGGGATTGTTGAAAAAAGGGGATTGTTGAGAAGCCATCCAAGGTTGGCAGAAAGACTTAGAGAAAATTAAGATGATGGGGGAAACTTTGGTGGAGTCGGGATTGGTTAAGACTCTGGACTCACTTTTCTAATCCTCTAAAATGATCATTCTCTCTTGGAATGTAAGGGGCTTGAACAATGGCCCTTGACAAAAAGTTGTTCGAGATTTGGTGAGAATTCACTCTCCTGATGTTCTTTTTCTTCAAGAGACTAAGTTGTCGATTGAGAGCATGGTTGGCTTGTTGCCGAAACTGTGGGGGTGAGGTGATTGCCAATGCATTAGGGCTCATGGTAGTGCTGGGGGCGTGGCTTACTTATGGAACCCCTTGAAGATTCGTCCTCTTTGGTGGATGTCTTCTAAGTCTTCTATCTCTACAGTTGCCTCAAGCTTGGAGACGAGGGAAACTATTCTTCTGTCAAACATCTATGTGCCTACTTATTTTACTGGTAAGCAGTCTTTGTGGTCTCATATCAATTTTATTCGGAATCTTGCTCCTTTTTTCCCTTGGATTATTGTTGGAGATTTTAATACCATCATTGAGTTAGATGAAAAGAAAGGTGGTATTGTGAGGTTGGATCCCTCTGCTTTCCTTCTCCGTGATAACATCTTGGCCTTGAATCTTGTTGACATCAAGCCCAGGTAATGGTTAGTTTACTTGGAACAATAGGAGGTTGGGGGAGAATTGTATTGCTGAGAGACTTGACCGTTTCTTGGTTTCCTGTTTCTGGATTGGATTGTGGTCTACTTGTTCTAAGATTCTTGATTGGAGGGGCTCTGATCACTGGCCTATTAAATTATCTGCTACTTCGACTCGGGTTGCTCAGTCCCCCTCCTCCGAGTTTCAACTTATGTGGTTAAGAGATCCTTCTTTGCAGGAGTATGTGGCTGAATGGTGGCAATTAGGGAGACCCATTCATGGCACTGCTATGTATTCTTTTTCCAAACTATTGTAGTATGTGAAGTATCAACTTAAGCACTGGAATAGGCAGTGTTTCGGAAACATTTTTCATGCTAAGATTGTTGCTCAAGCTGACTTGGATACTATTACCCGGGATATAAGGGAGTTGGGCCTTTCAGAGGATTTACTCAGGGAGGACGCAAGGGCTTTGAAAGTTTTGGAAGAATGCAAATTACGTGAAGACATTTATTGGAAACAAAAGGCTCGTGTTGAGTGGTTACAGGAGGGAGACAAAAACACTGCTTTCTTCTTCACTACAGTGAAAGCTAGGAGACATGGTAATTCTATTCTTGTTCTTGTGAATGACAAGGGTGAGCATTTATCCTCTTTACAGGATATGTCCAGAGAGGCTTCGCAGTTCTTTGCTTCCTTATTTAGGGAGGATTATCAAGATGTTTTGGCAGAAGAAAACTAGGTTTTATCTTGTATCCCCTCCTTGGTTACTAGGGAGATGAATGAGCATCTTTTGGGTTGCATTTCTCTAGAAGAATTAGAGGCTACTGTCTTTCAGATGAAGAAAGGGAAAGCCTCGAGCCCTGATGGTTTTCCGATTGAATTCTTTCAAGAATTTTGAGATATCATTAAGCTAGACTTATTGGAGTTGGTTCAGGAGTCACGGAGGAATAAGCAGGATGCTAAGGGCTTTGAACTCCACTTTCCTTGCTGTCATTCCCAAATGTGAGGGGGCGGACCGGTTAAGTCAGTTTCAGCCTATCTCCCTTTGTAATGTGGTTTATTAAATCATTTCCAAGTTGATTGTTGAAAGGTTGAAGTGATGGCTTAGATGACTTATTTCTAAGGAACAAAGTGGTTTTGTGGCAGATCGGAAAATTCTTGATGGGATGGTCATTGCTACTGAAACTATTCATTCTATGGCATCCTCCAAAGAAAAGGCTATGTTCATCAAGCTGGATATGGCAAAGGCATATGATAGGGTTATGTGGTCCTTCTTGCGCAAAGTTCTTATTGCCTTTGGTTTTGCCGAGGAGTGGGTTCACTGGGTTATGAGTTGTGTTACTTCCACTTCTTTTTTGGTGTTGATAAATGGTGAGCCTTCTATTTTTTGCACTTCTAGAGGCCTTTGTCAAGGGGATCCTCTCTCTCCTTATTTATTTATTCTCTTGGTTGAAGGTTTGGGGAGAGTGTTGAAGCGTGATGTGGAGTTGGGTCTTATTCAGGGATGGGTGTGGGGGAATGGTTTGCCTCCTCAGTCTCACCTGCAATTTGTGGATGATACTGCTTTGATGGGTATGGCTAAGGTTAGAGAAGCCACTAATTTGCGCAAGGCTTTTGTAATGTCCTCGATTTCACCCTACGCTCCTCATTTGGATTTAGCCTATTTCTAGAAATCCGTAGGCTACTCAGATGTGCAAATTTAGGGTTTCCACTTTCAATAAGTCTTGCTTCCAGTTCAGTTCAGCTTTCTATTGGTTTTGGGGTGAACTTACTATTTTTGGCATTGGCTATTTTTAGTAAGTCTAATTTTGGCAGTGGCATCATCGGCAGTTCAGCTCAGGTCATCATGCTATTTTTGGCAATCCTTCAGTTTCAGTATTGGCGTTGATTTTGGTTATCTTCTTGGATTGAGTTTTATACTTAGTCAATTTCATGTTTTTAAGTTGTACCCCACGCCTAGGCTTGATGACTTCAAGTTGTTTTAAAGAGGGGACATTAAGGGGTCAAGTTGAGCATTTAATGATTTAATAAATGCTTTATTGTTGCATTTTAAAATGGGCGCCAAAAAGGGAAAATGAATAATATTTTATTATTTCAAAATAAAGTGAATGGTTGAAGTGGCGTCCCTTTTGGAAGTTGAAGTGATTCGACTTCTTGGAATTCAGAGTGTTTCATTTGCCATTTGAAGCTTATTTATTGAGGCCTTGCTCATTCATTCTCATCTTTTGGAAAATATTGTAAAGTTATGTTGTTGGTTTGAAATCCAGAATCCGGCTAAGCGAAAGCTTAGCAAATTTACTCCATTCTTCGGGCCTGAAAGTATGGTTCCCTAGATGGTGGATTGAGAGTGTGCTTCATTCAGAAGTGCACATTGAGCTTCATTGTTGGAGATATTGATGTTATTTTCAGTTTTGAGCTTGCTAGTTCGTTCATGGCTGAAGGTGATTTTCATATGCAGCTCTTTGTATGATTTAATTTCAGTTATGGGTGTTGGCTCTTTCTATTCCTAGGCTCATGGCGACCATTCATGGATAAAACCAGATTTTATTTTGAAGTGTATGAATTTATCTATCAAAATCACCCTTGCAAGGAGGCCGTACCATTTAGGAGGGCATTGGGATTTGTGCAAAAATTAATTGGATGAGCTTTGATGCTGCTTTATCATTGCAAGTTGGGCGCCAACCTTCTTGAGAGCCATTGTAATTGGTTTCACTCAATTTGGAGGTATATTGATGAAGTTGTGAGCATTTATTTGGTTTTTTGTTTGCTGGTTGATTATTTTCAGTTTGCTGGTTTGAGAAATCAGATTGCTTTAAGTTCAGATTTTGGTTGGGTTTCAATAATTCAGAAGGGTATCATTAGGAGAGATCATCTTCTATCAATTGTGTTTTGAATTCTATTGTAATCACTTGTAATTTGCAGTAATTTCTTACATTGTAAGACTGTTAATAGTAGTATTGTTTCAGTCATTCTTTACTGCTTTATTTGTGCATAATTCCTCACATATGTAACCCCTATATGGTTTACCGCCAGTGTGGACAAAGAACTCAGTTTATTTTTCTCATTTTGAGCCACTGAAAAGTGGTGAATTCCCACTTACGAGTGGATGCCTGCCGCAGCAGATGAATTAGTTTAGATTTGTAATTTCTTCCCCCCACTGAATTAGTGAAAGTGTGGAATCCTTTCGTGGCTGGTTCACCGCCTAGCTCCATTCAATTGTAACTTCATTTCAGTAATTGCTTAGTTTTCTCCGCCATATGACAACACCTCTCCTTCCTTGGGATTGAGTGTGCATTCTTGGCATTGAGATCTTTTTAATTTGGATTTCAATTTTGGAGCTAAAGCTAATTCATTTGGCGTAGTATTGATTGTTTGTGAAATTCTTGGAAAAAATTGAAGGGGCTTATTTCAACTTTGGATACTTATTTGCATGCCTCTGGTCAAATGATTAATGAAGATAAATCTTATATTTCTTTCTTCAACACTCTGTGGCTCATTCAGCAAAGAATTGCTCGTATCTTGCGGTTCCAGATTGGGTCTCTCCCTTTTACCTATCTTAGTATCCCTACCTCTTCTAGTTCTCTTCCTCAGGAGTCTTGGCAGAATATTCTTGATAAGTTTCATGTGAAGGTTAGCCATTGGACTCATAGATGGATGTCCTTTGTTGGACGTGTTCAGTTGCTCAAGTCGATGGTGCAGGCTCTTCCCATCTATAGATGTGTAAGAGAGGGGGACCAACCACACCAAGGCTCCAAGTCACGAAGAGCCGAGAGCTGAGGGCTGCCCTAACTTACCCCACTCTAACGGGTGTTTCGAACTAGAATCAACAATGAAGAGCAGTCTCAAGTGCTTCTATCACTCTACAGATTTGAAAATCTAATTAGGGCTAGACGAGCCGGTTTCTGGAGTCCAAACTGCACCTCAGATAGCTCTCTATCCGAGGACGGTTGCGTGGGTCTGCGACAACAACGCGGCGCGCTGGCGTCTCTATGGCGCGCTTGCGTCTGTAAGGCCAAAAAATGTAGAGTACGGTAAGGAAAGCACAAAAGCCTACTAATTGCCTAGCTAATCAACTTTAACGAAATAAACAGAATGACGAAATACGAGAAATAACAATATAAATGGAAGAGGACGTAGATGAAAGTGAAGGTGACGAATATCAACTCACTACAGCTCCAGTTCGCCAGCAAGCTCCACGCACACGTTCACCTACACACAAGCAATAAGGGAAAATTGTTGGGGTTGTATAGGGGTTTGCCTCAATCAAACCCCCGCTTTGGTGTTTCCACCTCCACGGACAGCCAGAAAAACCACGAAGTAGAAAGTATGATAAAGGAAATGGAAAGAAATGCACCGAACACTACAAAAGATACAAAGCTACTCTATTAAATCACAATGCGAAAGTAAAGTGACGCAATACCACCTCCACCCAAAAGCACTCAAGGCCAATGAAGGGAGAATGCAAGGTATCGAACTTGGCAAAGTCATCACAGCCGCAGCGGTGACGAAGGGAGGTCTCGCAAGACTCCAAGCTCGCAGCTTCTATGGTAGAGCAACACGTGCAAAGATGAAGTTGACGGAGTAACCAACTGCTGCAATGCTCAATGGAGTTGTGAAAATGATAGTAGAATGTTCAAGAGTATGCTCAAGAGATCCCAAAGTGTGGAGAAAAATGGAGTGAAATTGCTAGAGAGATTGTAGAATTGCTAAGAAGATGAATTGAAAGTAAAATGTATGCATTTGAAGACCAAAAGGAGCCGTTTTCGGGTCGGTTGGTCACATAGAGGCATTACAAAGCATCCCCAATGAGGAGTGTAACGTCCCTACGAACTCCAGGGGCAAGAATCTGTTAGGGACGGCAGCGCACCGCGTAGACATCCATGTGTCGCACTCGCGTCTCTAACAAAAATTCCCCCACCGACACACACAACACGCGTCAAGTGGATGCATTTCTAATTGGTGATGTGGAATTTTGCCTTCAGATTTGATTTTCTAAGGTGAGGGTATGCAAAAGGGGAATTTACACAAGGGGTGCAAATTCGCTCTTATACATTTTGCCCCCACTTTAGCGAGCGCAAATATCGATGAGCATTCGATAAAGTAGATCGAAGAGTTAGAAATATATACTTGAACCATCGAGGAAGCAGACCGCAATCTGGCGAACTCAAAAGCGCAGGGTAGGCAAAGGACTCCACAGGTACTCTCTCCTGAGGAGGTTCGAACAAAAGGACTCCGTAACTCCGCAGAACTACGAAGTTGAACAAAGGACACCGGAGGCCCGCAAACCAACGATGGGCGGATCTCGCAAGATGCAAGCACTTCACAGGCCCTCGCACCTACAAAGAAGGCATTCTCCCAAGTACTCTCTCATGAAGGAAGCCCAATGTAAGGGGGACTCCGCAAAGTCGGACTGGAAAGCGACTTCACAGGCACACCTGCAAAGCAACATGTTAATCCGCACATAAAACATGTTAGGAAACAAAAAGCAGCCACGCAGGCAAACAAGCAAACAATCACACAGACAGTCAACAAATTGAAAGGCTTTCAAAGGGGTCCCTCAGGAACCCTTCAAAAAGAAGAGGGGTCCACTCAAGAGACGCATTGTTTGAAAGTGAATATTTTTCGCAAACCAATTCACCATCAAGGAATCCTTTCGAAAGATGTTCACTTCATCAAGGAATTTGAAAGGAAGAAAATGCCCCCTCGCAAGGGGAAGGTCGAGGCTTTTCCCATAGGAAAAGTTGCTCCCTCCTCGAAGGAAAGGTCTTTAAGTTCTTTTTTTGTGAACATAATGAAGGAAACACATTCTGCTAGGGGGTCCTTGTTGAGAATGCGATTTTTGAAAAAGTTTGCAAAGATTTTCGAGAAAATATTCGTTGGCAATCGAATATGTTTTCTGAAAATCAAAGTTGATATGGTAGCCTCCCTTTAGTGTGGTTTGTGTTGAATGCAGAGGCACACAACATCCTAAGGAGAGAAAAGCAAGAATGTAAAAGTGATGTTGTGGCCCGCGGGACATAGCGAGATGTCACCGTGGTGATGTTGTCGCACACACGAGGGACAACACATAGGCACCACAACATCACAACTCAAGCAAAGAAGAGAGAAAGATAACAAAATTGTAAACAGAAACAACATCACAGACAAAGGACACAGGGTGATTTGATATTTCGGGGTCAAAGCTGCTCATAAATATATATAAGTATAATAATAGTATATAGATGACTGTCATCAACCCCCTACTATATCCAACCATATGAAGAATGCACAAGAAGACAAAATAAAAATAAAAAATTGGGTCAACATGGAGGGAAGCCTAAATGCCCCCAACACTTTGCATCATCCCCAATTTGTCGAAAATCAATACACATAACAAAGGAAGAATGATGCCACAAATAGAGGAAGTTTACGACACATAATCACTCCTATATCCAAGCACCTACAAGGGTCATCCAAGAACACATAATGCAAGCACAGGGGAGTACATCACAACAAACACACACCTAATCTAAAATTAAAGAAAAGGTGTCCCCCTAACACTCATTGATCAAGAGGTCGTTTGCTTCCCAATCTAGATCATTATATGGGGAAGGCGGATGAGCCCGCAGTGGTGGAATATTAAGGGGGGAACCCTCCGACCCTCCTTCTGCAACAAGGGCCAAGGAAGAAGGCCCCGCAAGGTCTTCTCCGCTCGGTTCTTATGGAGCAATGGTCAGCGGTTTCGTGAAGATCGCCGACAAAGCTAGGACCTCGTCCAAAGAGTTAAACATGCACTTCATGGGCGGGCCATGTGTTACCTCAACGAACGGGGAAGGCGGCACCTGAGTTCACTGCTAGGCTCACTGAGTGACTTGGGAGCAGTGACAAACTCAAGGGAAGCCAAAACTTGCTCCATCACTAGGACGGTACATGCTAGCGCAGGACCACCCTCCAAAGAAGGTGGACTCCTCTTACGCCCCCCATTGCTAGACGGGCCAGCCTCCACCTTTTGCTTCATCGGAAGGTGTGAACTCCCCACGGATGAGGCAAGAGGCACGGAGGAGAAAACCACGACGAACACCACCGAGGTGTTCGACATGTCCACGGGTTTCGAGAATGGCAAGATGTCCAGGAGGGACATCAAAAAAGGTGGCTCCACCGAAGGAGCAATGAACACCTGTACCTTTTTGGGGTCAGGGGCACTCACGCTCGCAACCAAAGCCGGAAGCCGAACCGAATTCGATTGAACCGTGTTGATGGTGTTTTCTGCACAGCAACAACTCAGATAGAATATATATAGTATCCTATCTCTCTTGAAAGGTAAATCTCTATTGAAAAAGAGATAACCCCAAGGTCTCTCGGGTGTCAAGTCATGACTTGAAACAAAACAACTCAGTGATAAATGTGAAAATGTTGGTAATCACAAAGGGACCTTACACAACAAGTACTGGAGACTCTAAACTTATCATATTTTTTCGCAATATAATGATACTCAAATTCTTGGTTTAACCAAAGATCAAAGAAATAACAAAAGATAAAGGGTTTCAAAAATCCTATGATTAATACTACTCCTAGGATCAATGAAATGTTCCCCTTAATTTTTCCCCTTGTTTTCAGTTCACAACAATGCAAATCATGCACCCGTTAAGAATTAGCTCCAAACCAAAGCGCAGCTGAAACAACTCTAACCAAGAATGCGCCCTAAAAGCACTTAAGGAGGGGCGGGCATATGGTCAGAGGATCCCTAGGATCTAATAACTTGATAACAACTGAAAATGAAGAGCTAAACTCGACACCAAGAATGTGCACGCAAGATCCCTTTGCAAGGCGAGGTGCTAACATATGGTGGAGTGCTAGATATTAAACTGAAATAAAACTTCTTCTGTTGATGCAGGCATCCACAAGCGGTGGGAATACTCCACTTATTCAGTGGGTGTGATTATTAAAATTATTTGAAGGTGGCAAGCCAGCCAATTAACCTCACTTCCACTTAAACTGTGGGGGGTATACAATCCACACAACCACTTATTTTTCGTGGGGGGAATACAACAAAATAAATTGCAGCAAAGTAAACTATTGCTGTTAGTACTACTAATCAGCTTACAAACAATTGTCAAACAGCTGCAATATGTCAAAGATAAGCTTTTAAAACAAGCAATGGTTAGAGTATCACTTCCTCTAACATTTACAACTAGAATAGATGAAGAATTGAAGTTCAAAACAACATGAAAATTAAAATTAACTAATCTGATCAGAAACAAAAGGTACAAAAAATCAGACCAGCAAGCTATGATTTCACCAAGATGGACGAAACTCCTTCGAATCAGCTCGGAATGCTTCCAAACCACAGTCGATCAACAGCTGGAAGCAAGGCATCCAATTCCCAATGGAAACTCGAGCCAGAAACAGATGAAAACAACAGGCATGAATTCCAATGCAGATACCAAATGGTACGGCCCCTCAAGGAGGTCGACCTACTCTTAAATATTAGAAACTTGATAATTAAATCTGCAAATTTGCAGAAAAGGGCACCCTCCACAGTAGAACAGTTTGGGCCAATACCCAGAATGAAACCAAAATCAGTGATGAAGCTATGAGCAAAAAATAGCTTCAACCATAGCAAATCAGCAACTCAGAAAACAGGCTTTACATCAGCAACCTATTCGATATCTTCAATTTGATGCTCCATCTACACTCCAAGGTGAAGTGCAGTCACAATGATCCACCTAGGAAGCCGTAGTTTCAGGCTCGAAGGATGGATTGAATTTGCTAAGCTCCCCCTTAGCCAGGTTTTGGATTCAAACCAGCAACATAACTTTACTTTCAATTTTCCAAGATAATCAGCTCTCCACAAAGAATCAATATATAAGGTTTAGTTGGGCAAATGAATCAACTGTAACTCCCACAAAGAAAACTCTTCAATTCCTTCATGGGACGCCAAACACCACAAAATGCACTTTTAAATATTTAATATTTAAACTCTTCATTCTCCTCTCCAAATCGTCCCACTTTAAAAATAAATAAAACATTTAATAAAATATTAAATGTATCCACTTTATGGCCCCAACTTAAAAACAACTTGAAGTCATTAAGCTAGGCGTGGGGTACAACTTCAAAACACAATTTTAACTAAGTATGGAATTTAGTCCAAGGAGGTAACGGAGAGCAATGCTCAAACTGCAACTGATTACTGCTAAAAATAGCAAACTGACATTAGTCAAGCTAAACCAAGCTGATAAAGATGCCATTGCCACAAATGGACTTACTAAAAATAGCAAATGCCAAAAATAGTAAGTTCACTGCAAACACCACAGAAAGCCAAACTGAACAGCCATACTGAACTACAAAAGGCTGAACTGTTGCTAGAATGATACTACTATAAATTGACTTACCAAAAATAGCAACTGCTATAAATAGTTAAGTTTGCGAAACATCAATTGAACACCAACTGAGCAGTAAACAAGACTTACTATAAATAGTAAGTGTTTCCAAATGCCTTTTGAGCACAAACTGGGAAGCCAACATGACTTAATATAAATAGTAAGTTTTTGAAAAGGTTATCAAATGGAGATGCATGTTACACCATTTTGAAGCTCTCTGAAAACCCTGAAAACTCTCAGAAACACACTTCCAAATTCTTGCATGCAAGCCTTCAAAAATGCATCTGAAACCTCCTACAAAATAGGAAACCCTAATTTTCCATTCTGCTTAGCCTACGAGTTTCCGGAAATAGGCTAAAACCTCAAAAAGAGCGTAGGGATAAATTGGGGACATTACAGTCTGCCCGTCCCAAAATTGTTTGTCCTCAAGCAATGTCGCCACACTCCAAGAAAACAGTTTGATCCTTACTATGCCAAGTAGGATCCCAGGGTCCCAAGTCCATCTCCAAAAAGACCCACCATGTTGATGGTGTGCCACACTGATCACACAATCAAAACCATCATACCAAAACAGCATTGTCCTCCTTTGTAACCCTAAAAGATTACGAAACATATGACTTGAACTGAAAGACCAAGAGGAACAAAATTCAAAACATTGCAACATCTCACACCCCAAAGTCTTTGAGAAGTTAATATCATCAATGCCAATGATCAACATCATTTGGAGCACAAGGAACAATGATTTAAGCAACTCAAAATTATTCTCATTAGCAAAACTCCTCAAAGCATCAAATAGAATCACAACTGCAAAGGTGACTCCAACAAGGATATTCGCAAAGAGGGAAACAACCCTTTGTAGATACATAATAGCCCCATCCTCAAAGCTCTTCAAGGATGTCCAATACCTTCTCTGAAGATCACAAACATATACAAGAAGACACTTGAAATCTTTCACAGCTCTCTCTCCAAAAATCTCAAAAATACGAACCAAATCAGCCCAAGGTTCGCTGCCCTGAACATGAGTACCAAAGAATGTTCGCAAGTGACTACTAGAAAGAACTCCAACTCTATTCAAAGAGGGGTTTGGATCAGTCCGAATCACCATTCTTCCCATTTGAGGCCAAAAATCATCTCTGAAAAGAGATTGTGAAGTGAAAATATGAGTGTACCAGCTGCCCATTAAGTCAAAATTGAATGACTCAACATCAGATTTAAGAAAAGTCAACATGCTGGGAAAGGAACAGCAGCTGCAATACTGAAAATCCTCGTCCATTTTGACAATTCCAATCACATTCAAAGCCGAAAACACCCACTCTAACAACTCCATCATAGCAAAGAACCATTCTTTGCTCCCATTTCCTCTCCAAGCCATCAATAGATGATCAAATATAATCATCAATTGGCTAATAAAGAAAGTAGCAGCACCTCTAGCACTAAAATTTTGGCACTTATCACTCCTACATACCTTCTTTTCACACATAACAATCTTCATCAAATCATGTTGAAAATCCCATAATAAGATAAACAACCATGAAAATTTTCTAATACACTGAAACAATTTCTCTTTATGATTCCAAATGTTAGATAGAGCCAAAAATGATATCCAAAATCCGGTGTCCTCTTTAGTGTTTCATGGTAGCCATATCATGAAAGCTTCAACAACAAAAGTACATGGAACAAAAAATGTCTTCAAATCCCATCCTGAGAAGAAATTGGAGTGCACTGAGTTAACTCTCAACTCAAAAGATGGATTATTAAACATATAAACTCCTTGAATTGCAACAATTGCCTTCTTTACAATTTCAATTGCATGATCTCTTTCATTAATCCAACATTGATAATCTAATTTTTTAATCTCTAAGGAGTCTTTGATGAAATGCAAATTAAATAGAGTGGCTCCATCTCTGGCTCCTTCTTGTCTCTCTTTAATCAAACTATATGAACGGTCAACTTTGAATAGGACTTGCACCTCATCTTCAATGGATATCAAAAATTGACCTTCCCACTCATAAGTACGCAAGGATGGTGAACTGCTGGTAGGCTACATATCAAAATCAGAACTTCGTTTCTTGTCTTTGCTGCCCTCATAGCTGCTCCAAAACTCCTGTCCTTCACCACCCATCAACTGAAAATGAAGAGGATCAGGTTTTACCAATTTTTCAAACCTTTGTTTACAATCAGCTTCATGAATTGGAAAATCAGATTTGTGTTTGAGATCCTCTTTAATCTTTTCATCAACAAGGGCCTTTTGGTCTTCTAAAACTGCTTCCACCTCACTGATAGCAGCCCCCAACTTGATCACTGAGTCATTATGGGGGTTTTTCGTGCAAGCTTCTTTGTCAAAGATATTTTCTCCTCCCATGGCTATCACATAGCTTGAATTGAAATCAGAAGTTTGTACTATATTGGGATCAAATGGAAATTTTTCCATAAAGGTTCCTTGACAACCTTAGACACCTTCACACCTGGATCCCAAATGTTGAAAGGCTGATTTATATGATAAAAAAGAAAGTTCTCTTCATGCTGCTCTTGAAGTGTTGCCTCTTTGAACAAGACACCTCCCAACACACCAAAACTGATATCTTCATAAATATATTTTCCCAAGAGCTTAGTTTGATGATCAAACTCAAAACCTTTAAATCTCCATTGTTACAATGAAATAAGAAATCATCACTGTTAGTTGATTTGAAGATTATATTCTTCTTACCTTCAATAAGCTCTTCATGTGTAGGTACATTGCTGATTTCTTCATTATTTGTCACAAGCAAACCAAGGAAGTCTTCTTGATTACTTGTCATAGACTCTTCATGTATATTTAAAACTGATGTTGCCTCATTGCACTCATCCTTAGCATGTGCAAACAAATGCATATCAATAGGTGCATCATAAGAATCTGCCATAGAATCATTGAGAAACAACATTTTATTCCCGTCTTCTACATTAATGACCACCTCATTTATCTGCTCTGTCTTCTTCAAGTGTGGCTCCAATTTTCCCTCACACTAATTGAACAAACCTTTGATCAACAAACCAGCAGTAGAGGAATTCTTCCCTTCTTGTTCATGAATGTTTAGCAGGAAAGATAGGACGGAATTTGGAATGTCATCCAGCTCTTTGATAATCAAAACTAAAATGTTTCTCATTGCTGCAACTACATCCTCCTCTTGTTCACTCCAAGTTGAAATGAAGAGGTAATGGATCAAATAATATATTCGATCTTGCATACCCAATTCAACCAGCAACTTACTTGTTTTGAGTTCTGAAAAGATCTTTAGTATAGCAACTCTTCTAGAATACTGATTGCTATCAGTTTCATCAAGATCTTGAAAGCTTTCTATGAACATATGAAGAACTCTTTTCATAGTATTATCATCATAGGGCACCAAGGGTGCCCATATTCTCATCACTTCATTGAGGCATGAAGTAACTAGCAGATTGATCTTATCATCCAGATGCCACAACCAATAAGGACATTTCAAGAAAGTCACTGCAGTCGCCAATGTTGTTTTAATTATCCCTGAAGGTGACTTCTTCACCTAGTTTAAACATTGTTCCAATGTAAGAAGTATTCTCAATTCTTCTTCCCTCGTCTGGCATTCATTAATGAGCCTTGCACCTGCAAAGTGTAAAGATCTTGCCAAATCTTTCTCTTCATCTAAAGCCATAGCAAAAACTGGCAAGACAAGGTTTCATAAAACCTCCGAAAAGGTGTCAACTCCAAAACTTCTGAAGCTGAAACTAAACTTTGTTTTGCTTTCTGATGTAGTATCGGTCTTTTCTGACTCTCATCTGATAACATGAAGCGCTGAAACTCGCAGGATGGCAAGAAACAGGCTCTGATACCACTGAAATGTTCCCCTTAATTTTTTCCCTTGTTTTTAGTTCACAACAATGCAAATCATGCACCCATTAAGAATTAGCTCCAAACCAAAGCACAGTTGAAACAACTCTAACCAAGAATGCACCCTAAAACCACTTAAGGAGGGGCGAGCATATGGTCAAAGGATCCCTATGATCTAATAACTTGATAACAACTGAAAATGAAGAGCTAAACTCGACACCAAGAATGTGCATGCAAGATCCCTTTGCAAGGCGAGGTGCTAATATATGGTGGAGTGCTAGATATTAAACTGAAATAAAACTTCTTCTATTGATGCAAGCATCCACAAGCGGTGGGAATACTCCACTTATTCAGTGGGTGTGATTATTACAATTATTTGAAGGCAGCAAGCCAGCCAATTAACCTCACTTCCACTTAAACTGTGGGGGGTATACAATCCACACAACCACTTATTTTTCGTGGGGGGAATACAACAAAATAAATTGCTGTTAGTACTACTAATCAGCTTACAAACAATTGTCAAACAGCTGCAATATGTCAAAGATAAGCTTTTAAAACAAGCAATGGTTAGAGTATCACTTCCTCTAACATTTTGTTGTACCCAAACCAAAATTTTTGCTTCATTAAGGCATTTTGCTTAAAATGGTCTAAACCTTGTAAAAGTGGGGTCAAAACTCAGTTTTTGGGCAAATAAAGTATGGGCTTTTAATCAGTGTGATGCTAGGAAGATACTAGCAAAATTTGAAAATTTTGAAAATTAGGGTTTCTGAAGTCTATTTTTAGCCCGAAACCCTAAAAAATAAGAACTTGTCAGAATTAGCTGAAATTAATTTTGATTGGCTTATTTCACATCACGATCACAGTGGTGAAGTCAGTTTCAGTTAAAAGTCAGTTTAAGGCTGGTGGGTAGTTATAACTTTTTCAGGAGAAAAGTTAGGACCTCTGAGGTCATTAATGGCAGTTGGCCAGTACCAGGTGTTAATATCTAAGCCTGAAACTCAAAGAAGAACACTCTACGATGAAAGATGTTGAAAATTATGCTTTTTGACGGAGGAGATTTTCAACGAGGTAAAAGTACTGTGAAATTGGCTAAGTCTGGATTGAAAATATTCTAAGTCTGGAGGTCAAAAGCGCCACTTTCAGCTAGGGGCGCCCATCATTATGGAAGCTGTATTCAACTTTTTGTGAGATTTTCTACCAAGATGATTTCTTCAGTTTCCTGATAGCTTCGCAATGAGCTAGCCAGCCAGTCCGACGGAGGAGTAAAACGCCTGAAAACGTAAATTCAGTACAGAACGAGGGAAATACAAAGTAGATGACTTTGAAGAGAAAAAGCGCCCCTGGAGGCCAGGGGCGCCCATCTTTTGGAAGATTCAAATGAAGTCTTTTGATCAAGTGACACCCAGGAAGTTTGTTTTTATTTTTGGTCCAGCTCCGCGACGCATCTGTCAGCAGGTGAATCTGAGTTGCCGAGTTGCCGCCATCAGTGGTCAAACTTGAGGTTCCAGACTTGATCAGAAACTATTCAGAAAGGACAAAAGCGCCCCTGGAGGCCAGGGGCGCCCAAGGTTTTAAGACCTTTAATGAAATCTGTTTGATGATTTCAGATGCTCATCTCGTTCGTGTCAGCTTCAGCTTTCCGTTCCCTGTCTCAGCCAGTTCAGAAGATGTCTTGGCAATCCGCAGCCGGAAGTTAAGTAATTCTTGGTCAGTTACAGTAATGGTTGACATTGGTTGGGAAAAGCGCCCCTGGAGGCCAGGGGCGCCCATGATTTAGGAAGGTTAAATGATGTTTTTATACAAAGTGTTCATCAGGAGCCTTTGCTCAGAATTCAGTCTGCTCCGCAGTGAGCCAGTCAGCGTGTTCTGAAGTTTTGTCAAATACCGGGAAACGTCAAGTGAAATATGGTCAAGTTATCAGTGAAAATGATGAAAATGCCTGAAAATATTCTAACACTGAGGTCAAAAGCGCCCCTGGAGGCCAGGGGCGCCCATCTTTTTGAAGCCTCAGATGGTTGAATTTTGAATTGCCACCTCAAGGAATCTTCTTGTCAGATTTGGTCCTGCTCTTCATCGAGATTGTCAGCCAGTTGATCCGACGTGACAGTCAACCAGAATCAGTGATCGAACATGAGCTTCGTTTGAGGTTTTAGATTCTAAATTTTCAGAAAATGTCTAAGGAAGGAAGGACGCCTAAAGTCAAAGGTTGACTTTTTTGAAATTCAAAAGTAGAAGTGCGCATGAAGAGAGTTTTCAATTTACCAAATTTAGATCTTCAGTTAAACTCTTTGCATGTCGACTTCTATTTTACCTATTTTTAGTCATAACTGGCAAAAACTAGTTTGCATGCATTAGTTAACTGAGTCTTTCAAGGTGGCGCCCTAATTTGGGGTTGTTCTACATCCAGTTAACTGAGTTTGAAGCCAAATATAGGCCATGCGTGAGTTTTGAAGCACCAGTTGTACTTCAAGCGCCATTTCCAATGCTTGACATGCATTTCACACGCCTTAGAAGATATTTTGCTATATATTTTGCTAATGGCGTCCATTATTCTTCATCAGAGTTGACAAGAAACATCTTTCTTGAGCATAAAAATTGATCTGCAGGTGCTACAGGTGTCAGATTTCAGTATTCTTTGTAGCTACAGATTCAGATTGTTCAAGGGAAGATTATTTCAAACTTGGTTTCTATTTTGCATGCAGGTGTTATCAGTTCTACTTCAAGCATAGGCGAATTTTTACAGAAGAAGAGAGAACAAAAAATAAAACTTCTATTCTTCTGTCTTACTTTCTTCTATTCTCGTCTTAGGTTTTCTTCGCATGTCAAAGAAAACGACAGATTTTTCAGAAAAGCATCATCTGGGTTTGAATATTTCAGCATCAACAACAATACCCATGTCTTAGATTATTTTGTGAAAATTGCCCCGTTGCCTCTTTTCTAGAAGCATTGTGCTTTTTTCCAGAATTCTCTTTGCATGTGGGCCTAAATCACGTTTTTTCGCAAATCTGTTGATCTGGGTTGTTTTAGGATTCATTTCTACACAAAACCCATGTTCCAGATTTTCGCGGGAAAAATTGCCCCCAGTGCCCCTAACTGCCAGTTCAAATCTCAACCGAAAACCTTTTGCATGCAAGCCTAAATCCCATTTTTCCGAAATTCTGACATTCTGGGTTGCATTAGAATTTGATTCTGCACAAAACCCATATCTTAGAATTTGTCCGAAAAAATTCACTTCCCCTTGCTATTTTTAGCCTATCCTCAAGCTTTTTCAGTTTTTCCAAAGTTGTCCAAACATACCCGACTTTACAGTCAAAAGTCTAGTTTTTCATAATGCAATATAATCCCATAGATTATAAGGCCAAACAGGTCTTTCTACATAACTTTCTGAAAACTACCGATACCGACTTAAGTCATGTTTTTCCCATCGTCAATCTGAACTCATTGGAGGGTATCAGCAGTACTACAATCAAAAATCTTGAACGTTCAGGGATATTTGCAGCAGCGTCCATTCCTATCTCAGTCTTTGATCTTGAGTTCGTACTTGCTTGTGTCAAGCATTATGACTCGTCTACCAGACAAATCAGATCGACAGATGGAAGGATTATTTGTAGCCTAAAGCCGAGGGATGTAGAAAAATGTTTTTCTATT
This sequence comes from Sequoiadendron giganteum, assembly GCA_007115665.2. Lineage (NCBI taxonomy): Eukaryota > Viridiplantae > Streptophyta > Pinopsida > Cupressales > Cupressaceae > Sequoiadendron > Sequoiadendron giganteum. The sequence continues at coordinate 784,608,162 of CM021102.1, read as the reverse complement.
CCTCCACGTTCAGATCATTTCGCTGTATCCATTTCAGATTGTGACAGAATATGGGAGGAGGACAAGGATAGATCACAGAAGAAAGTAGCTCAACGGTGGTTGAAAATTCAGAAAACCAACATGCCAAGGAAGATTGCACGTGGAGATTTCAAGGATGAGATTGCTATTTTGATAACTTTCCTTAACCGGTTAGCAGGTTCTGAAGACGCAAGCGTTTTCCGAACATGGATGTTCTACCTCATCTCACGAGTTATTGATAAAAAAGAAACATTTGACTGGGCCATGTTTATCAGCGAGTGTCTTCACCAGCAGATTACAGAGTTCCTAAAGATTCATGAATTCCATATGGTAACTTTTCTGGTTTACTTAGTTGCATTTCAAGGCAGCTTTAAATTATTAAAGACCGATGGAGTTCTGGGTGTTCAGCGAGTGTACGAATACTACCCTCAGTTGGAGTTTTCGAAAGCTGAACAGGACTTTACAGCAATGAATGATCATTTTCTTATGAGAACGGTCAGAAATTTAGATAACGAGATGCATGTGAGGATTTCCACGGAGGCACAATCAGCAATGGAGAGTTGGGCAGATTGGTTTATCCAATTTCCTACTTTCACATATATTCGTGTATATGGATATACAGGAGAGCCTCTGATGCTACCGAGGTACCCATCGGATAAGGTTCTTTTCATGGAGTTCATGAGACAGGCACATGAGGTTCACACTTTTCTTCGCAATCGACATAAGCCAGCTTTCACCTTTCCGTTTGAGTTAGGTATCTACAAATGCAAAACAGCTGCTGATTGCAAGTTAATGGCACACGAGTTAGAGAAACTTCAGCTTGGGTGTTTTCCTCAGAAGCGTGCCTATGATCCGTTGGGTCATTATTCAGCAAGGTTGGAGCGAAATGTTTCACATTCGGCAGCGCTTGAGGACTTTTGGGTCAATTGTGAGGATGAATTTGAGGTGCGCCGTCGTCATTATTGTAGGCTTACTGTTCCACAGATTGCTGATTTCTTATCAGAGGATGTGGAAGGTTTGTCTGATGATGATGGCGAGATACTACTTCATTCATTCATTAGAGACCAAGTTGCTCGCCAGCCACTTCGCCAACCTGATTGGTATGTTCCATTGAACACTTCAGTGAAAGACTTATCCAGGTCTGTTATCAAAACCACCATGTACTTCCTTGAGAGCAAGCGGAAGCGAAGGGTGATCCCAGTTACAGAGCCGCCAGCAGTGGTAGCTTCTTCTTTACCTTCTACTTCTAGAGCTAAACCTCGAGTCAAGGTTACTATGAGGCCGCCTGAAGGGGTTAAGATGGGAATTAATTCAAAAGGAAAAAGCATCACCAAAAGGAAACAGGTTGAGAAGGAGCCAACACTTCCAGTTGAGAAAGAGCCAACACTTCTAGAGCCAGTTATTTCATCGGAGCCAGTTATTCAGACTGAGGCCGGTTTGTCATCTCCAGGTTCACCTTTCTCGGCGCACTCATCTCCCATAGATATTGATTCGGAGCCTGAGATTTCGGTACAGGAGACCTGCATACCAGTGGATTTGCCAGCAGCTAATACAGTAGAAACGACTCCACCTCGAGAGGACAGTATTCCTTATTCATCTTGGCTCGAGAAGTCATTGGAGAGGGAGAGGCGTATGCCTTCATATAATCTTGATTTATCTGAGTTTGGTGAGCCCTATCATAACAGGTTGAATAAGAGGGCCAAAAAGCAGATAAATATTGAGAAGAATCTTGAGGCAGAGATCGTCATAGAGGTTGCTACTCCTCCAAAAGACAAATACTTGGATGAAGTTGATGTTGGTGATTTTACCTTCGTCAAAACTAATCTGGGTAAGAATACTCGACACACCGACGTGAATCTATTCAGAGTCGTTGCGAGTAATCTAGAGGAGCGCGTCATGAAAGATGGTGAGGATAAGGCAGTTCTCAAGGCTGAAATCAGACAACTTCGTAAGTACATCTCGGGTTTGCTTCATGGCAACGAGGGTCAAGCACCTTTACTTCCACAACTTCGAGAAACCGCCGCAGAGCAGCAAAAGATTCAACACTTGGTTAATCGAGGAAAGCTACTGGATACCTGGATTGAAGACTTTATCATTGCTGGTCGACACCTCCTCATAGAGCTATATCAGTTGAGGGTTGACGCACATAGTCTTCGCCAGAGAATTCAGGAGCTCGAGATTTGCATAGCCGAGCGTAAGCCGAAGGACCTGATTTTGATATCACAGCTTGCAGGAATCTATGACGCCATTGAAGCAGATGGAGATCAGAAGAAGGTCTTCACTTGGAGAGAATTATATCTTTGCAGGGTGGAGACATATGACAGGATTTCTGCTAAGATGAGCATGATTCAGGAAAAGGTTGTTGCAGCTCTTCATTTCATCAGCGAGTACATCACTCAGATCCCATGTCATTATCGGCATGAGGATGGTACCTACGCCGAGTTAGAGGCAGTTCAAGCTGAGTTCGAAGAGTTAGTTCGTGATAACCTATGTGGAGGGCCAGAGGCGTCCAAGATGGAGGAGTTTACAATGCTGACTATCAGTTTCAAAAAGGTGACCACAGAGGTTAGAGATAGTCAGAGGGAGATCCGAGATGGAGACAAAGAGTTGGACAAGCAGTTAATCATCGTGGACAGCGTCAAAGTGCCAGATGATGATACTATTGATAAATTCCTGGAGGAGATGATAAACTTGGAGTAGACGTTCAGTTAGACCATGCAGTTGCTTACAATGATGAGTCATCAGAAGTAGTTAACTCGAGGCTTCTTTCCGAGTTAACTTGCTGTTATACATTGCATGCATGTCTTTCTTGGAAACATCTACATATACTTGGAGATTAGATTAGATTTTTCAGTTGACTGATGATAGCATTCCAGTTGACTTGCTTTCAATAAGGACGTGCATGTTGCACCTTGTCCATTTAGATTAGATGTTTCAGTTAACTGATGATAGTTTCCCAGTTAACTGTATAGTTTCATTCAATTAGGGTTTAGGAATAAGATCTTGCATGCATTGCAAGACTTTAGTTGACTCAAGGTGATTTTAGGGTTGCCTACACCTTGAAGTCTATAAATAAGAGCTTTAAGCTCATTTGTAATTTAACTTTTGCTTGATAGCATACATGCTGCGCCTACCTTGCCTGTAGTATTGCTATTATTGTATCTGTTCAAAGAGTAATTGTTGTTATAATAAATAGTTGCGCCTACCTTGCCTTCATGTTATTATCATGGTGTTTATTCGACCTTAGTTAAATGGGGTTGCTGGTTTGATCGTTATTGCATGCGTGTTGCATCTATACAATCTACTGTCCCAGTTGCTTACCTTTTGTTTTGTTTATTATAAGCCTATTCAGAAGAGCAAATAGTTGCGCCTACCTTGCCTTCATGTTGCGAAACTGTACTTAAAGCTTATCGTTTGATGTGTGTGATAGTAGACTCATTCAGCCAAGCAAATAGTTGCGCCTACCTTGCCTTCATGTTGTGAAGTTGTACCAGGTTTACCGTTCATTTTGTTTGTTTTAATAAACTTCTTCCCGGATTAGCAAATAGTTGCGCCTACCTTGCCTTCATGTTGTGAGCCCGCACCTGGAGTTTATCGTACAATACATTCCTGCTCCATTTCCTCATGCTCTGTTTCTTGAGGAAATTGGATAGATTTAAAGAAGTTAGCTTAGTTGTAGTTACATGATCTGCGAAACCAGAAAATACTTAGCTGCAACGTTCTAGGTTTTCTTAACCTTGTGCCTCTACCAGCTGAGAACAAAAAGATAGGACATTAGTTTAGTTTTCTATTTCATGCATTCCAGCACAACGAGGGAGCTTCCCCTCGTAATTTGAAGAGCACTCATTACGTAGTGTGCATAGCTGTTCGTACAAACTCACACTCCAGAGGTGTTAGTTCTTACGCCAACACATTTACAACTAGAATAGATGAAGAATTGAAATTCAAAATAGCATGATAATAAAACTTAACTAATCTGATCAGAAACAGAAGGTACAAAAAATCAGACCAGCAAGCTATGAATTCACCAAGATGGACGAAACTCCTCTGAATCAGCTCGGAGTGCTTCCAAACCATAGTCGATCAACAGCTGGAAGCAAGGCATCCAATTCCCAATGGAAACTCGAGCCAGAAACAAATGAAAACAGCAAGCACGAATTCCAATGCAAATACCAAATGGTACGGCCCCTCAAGGAGGTTGACTTTCTCTTAAAAATCAGAAACTTAATGATTAAATCTGCAAATTTGCAGAAAGGGGCGCCCTCCACAGTAGAACAGCTTGGGCCAATACCCAGAATGAAACCAAAATCAGTGATGAAACTATGAGCAGAAAATAGCTTCAGCCATGGCAAATCAGCAACTCAGAAAACAGGCTTTACATCAGCAACCTGTTCGATATCTTCAATTTGATGCTCCATTTGCACTCCAAGGTGAAGTACAATCACAATGATCCACCTAGGAAGCCATAGTTTCAGGCCCGAAGGATGGATTGAATTTGCTAAGCTCCCCCTTAGCCAGGTTCTGGATTCAAACCAGCAGCATAACTTTACTTTCAATTTTCCAAGATAATCAATTCTCCACAAAGCATCAATATATAAGTTTTAGTTGGGCATATGAATCAGCTATAACTCCCACAAAGAAAATTCTTCAATTCCTTCATGGGCGCCAAACACCACAAAATGCACTTTTAAATATTTAATATTTAAACTCTTCATTCTCCTCTCCAAATCGTCCCACTTTAAAAATAAATAAAACATTTAATAAAATATTAAATGTATCCACTTTATGGCCCCAACTTAAAAACAACTTGAAGTCATTAAGCTAGGCGTGGGGTACAACTTCAAAACACAATTTTAACTAAGTATGGAACTTAGTCCAAGGAGGTAACGGAGAGCAATGCTCAAACTGCAACTGGTTACTGCTAAAAATAGCAAACTGACATTAGTCAAGCTGAACCAAGTTGATAAAGATGCCATTGCCACAAATGGACTTACTAAAAATAGCAAATGCCAAAAATAGTAAGTTCACTGCAAACACCACAGAAAGCCAAACTGAACAGCCATACTGAACTGCAAAAGGTTGACCTATTGCTAGAATGATACTGCTATAAATTGACTTACCAAAAATAGCAACTATTATAAATAGTAAGTTTGTGAAACATCAATTGAACACCAACTGAGCAGTAAACAAGACTTACTATAAATAGTAAGTGTTCCCAAACGCCTTTTGAGCACAAACTGGGAAGCCAACATGACTTACTATAAATAGTAAGTGTCTGGAAAGGTTATCAGATGGAGATGCATGTTACACCATTCTGAAGCTCTCTGAAAACCCAAAAAACTCCCAGAAATACACTTCCAAACTCTTGCATGCAAGCCTTTAAAAATGCATTTGAAACCTCCTATAAAATAGGAAACCCTAATTTTCCATTATGCTTAGCCTACGAGTTTCCGAAATAGGCTAAAACCTCAAGAAGAGCGTAGGGCTAAATTGGGGACATTACAATCAACAATACTAATGATGAAATGCTTGGAACGGACCAATCCCTCAAAAACTAATTTCTGATCAACCTAGGCTATACCTGCAATCTCACAGGAACAGTGCAATCTGCTAAGGAATTAAAGATTTTCAGATCATGGGCATTCATTCAATCGAACTAGATAAATGCCCGCAATTGAACTAAGCACACAAATATCGGGTACAGGTTGACCTTGTGCAGCAATCCCACAATCAAGAAGCTACCCAAAGTGTGAACCAGAGATTGCTACAACACTCCAAACACTAAATCACAAGCACTATCGAATCATTTTACTCTAAACCTAAAATGCATTCAGACATTTCCAAGCAATTTTAAAGATAGAATAAGAACCATGCAAGATTAATCAATCCAAAAAAGGCACCACTAATAACACAATGTCTTCAATTGCATTGAATCACCAATAATAGCAACAATTCTGATATTCTGTTACAGCACTTTCATAAAATATGACTAACTCCTAACTCTAACCTTTTGCTCTAATCTTCTAGTTTGTCTTCTATCTAATTCTAACAAACTAACCAACTCTCTAACCCTTTACAAATGAGGAGGCATGCCATACTTATAGAGATTTTGTCCCGTGCCAGCCCAAGCTAGGGTTATAAAGAAGGTCGGCCACCAACCATATCGGCCCAGACAGCTCGCAATAAATCGCCGCCCTGCATTGAATGCATGAGGCGCCTTCCTCAGATCGACTTGGGATCTCTGCAAATCCCAATTCAGACAAAATAAACCATGCGGGTCACGTCCGCCATTAATGCCTCACGCACGCAAAACAAAAGAACAGTAACTTGTGCGGAATGTGAGTTTGAATATGAGCCACTGATCAATAGTCGAGCTGGGCACCACAAACGACTTTGATTGATTCAAACTAGTTTAAATCTTTCGTGTCACATCCACCTTGGATGAATGGCCAATGAATAAACCTTTTGTGTACGGATGGATTTACCTCCCCGCGGCCACAAAGTGTACCTGATTGTATCCCGCTGATCTTGCAATATCTTCAAAGTACGCCCATCCTTCCTTCAGCCCTGACAACAACAACTTGCCCAATCCAACCTGCATTCAAAAGGGCCACAATTAATATTCATTATAGCATCGAAATCCAAGTCAAGGAAACCACACACAAGCCCAGGCAAAAGCGGAACCAAAACAGGCGAAGGTGGAAACAAAATAGGCAGAGGCGGAACCAAAACAGGCGGATGCGGAAACAAAACAGGCGGAGGCGGAACCAAAACAAGCAGGACCTTTTTCAAAGTACTAAGTTCAGTTCCCACCCTCGTTCCGATTCCGGCGAAAGAAAACAACGAAGGAAAAAGGAAGACCAAAGAAGACCTAAGGGGAAGAACCAACCCAAAGGCCGAACAACGAAGAAAACAAGGACACAGGAAGCGGAGCTGGAACCGGAAACCGAACCATGAACTTTGTGAAAGTTCAGAGTTTAGTCTCATCCCGATTCCACCTCCGACGAAAAAAAAACAACAAAGGAAAAAGGAAGACCAAAGCAGACTAAGGGAAGAACCAACCCAAAGGCCGAACAACGAAGAAAACAAGGACATAGGAAGCAGAGCTGGAACCGGAACCGGAACCGGAATGGAAACCGAACCATGAACTTTGCGAAAGCTCAGAGTTTAGTCTCATCCCGTGCCCGAACCCGCCAAGCAAAAGAAACAAAGTCTTAGGAGGAAAAGAACAACTCCTACGACCCGGACAAAACACCAAGAACAAACAAAGGGAAAGGGAACCCACTTCCAGAGAGAACATCCACGAGACTCCATAACCATTAACTCATAATAGGGGCACTTTACAGATAGGACAAGCATTTAGGAATAGTGCAAAGTAACCAAATCCCACGACCAAAGGACCACGACACCAAAGACCAAAATCTCAATATTTTCGAAGACAAGCTCAAAAGGCAGGGCCACAGACAAGAGCCAAAAGACCAGGCAAAAAGGGGGGGTCCCTACTTTCAGTGGGGCGTGTGTGCAAAAAGTGCACAACAAACTTAAGTAGAGGGGATGGGAGAGGACACAGCAGGAGGCCCTGAAACAAGGGTGATCGACTCCCCTTCCTTCCTCTGCAAAGCGGCCTGCTCAGCCGCCAGAGCCTTTCGTCGACGCTTGCACTCACATACAAGGCGGTTTTTGCGACTCTAGGAACTAGAGGCCGGGAGTTGAGACGAAACAAAAGGCTCCTACTCAGCCATCAAAATGTCCATCATGGCCGTCTCCAACAAAGGGAAAGGCTCCTAGATGGGAGCAGGAGGAAGAGATTGAGCAACAGCGGAGGGAGTCGGCTCTAGCGCCTCAACGGCGGGTCTCTCCCCTTTCACTGCTTTAGGAGCAGTAGAAGGCCACGGAGGCCAAGACATAGAGGATTCCCCACGGAGACCTTTCCTTCTACCAACAGGCAAGGCCAAGGTCCAAGAGGCACAGTAGGAAGATCCGATATCCTAATCTTGGCTTTACGCCAAGTGGGCACCATCGAAGTTCTTATGTGGAATCCAGGAGTAGACATCCAAAACTCTTCTTCAGAAAGGGGGGCAAAAGAAGCGCCCTGAGGACGAGCAAGTCTCTCCTTCCCCTTTCGAGAAGAGGGGGCAGCTTGCTGCTGTGCCGCTAGAGGGGTCATTTTCGACTATCCCTTGCCCCCGGTTTTGTACTTCACGTAGTTGTGGTAAAGTAGGTATGTTCTAGGGGGAAGCGGACTGACTTGGGCTAGCCAAAAATGATCCAACGAATAACCCCCACGGGATACCAATGGATGATATCCAGTGTCATGCACAACGTGCACAGCACCTTCGTGGGAGAATTTTAAACATTTATGAATAACGGAAGCGATTTCGTTCATGGAAGCTAGCCACGGGATGCCTAACTTCACCATGAACTGATCAAATTCCGAAATAACATCAAAGGTAGTATCCACAACCCTAGGTCCAACTAGGACGGAAAGAGTTATTGAGCCATACGTCTTGAGAGAGAGGCCATCGTGCGTACGAATGGTAGAGTTTGTTTCTTCATATTCCTCCCTCTGCAATGAATTTAGCCATAACGTCTCCTCTGTAATAACATTTACTCGGCTCGCGAGGTCAACTAGGACCCTTGTCACAATGTTTTCATTGAGGCGAGCGGGAATGTATAGGGGAGAGAGCTTGTTATTCAAGGGCATGTCCTGCAAGGTGAATGTTACATCTAGCGAACCAATCGCAGGCTGCGGAGAAGGAGTAACCCTGACCATATTAACGTACGCCAAGGGCTGAGTAGAAGCATCGGAGGGGTCAATAATCAAGTTTGCAGAGTGAGTCAGAAATGGGTCCATGTATATTTGCAACTCACTATTGGCCTTCGCTACCGATTTAATTGCATTTTGTTTCGTCCCATCAAGATGAATGGTACCATCATCGAGACGGTCCTGTGTCTCGTGACGCAGGTGCATACAACGCTCAGTATCATGCCCGTTAACCCGATGGTACTAACAGAAAACGTTTGCATCATACCAATCAAGATAAGGTTCCTTAATAGGTCGAGGGTTTTCCAAAGTTATGATCTTGTCCTTCAACAACTTTTGCAAGATGGAATAATAAGATTTCGCCAACTTTGTAAACTTTTTGTTGCATCTGAGATCGTTATTGTTTGTCACGATGACTACATTCGCAACAGCTTTACCTTTTCCCGAGATAGATACAATAGATTTTCCTTCTGAACAGGAGCGAGATAGATACAATAGATTTTCCTTCTGAACAGGAGCGCAAGGAAGATCCCCCGAATTGAACTACCATTTGCTGATATTTTCGCAACGCGGCACACAGATGTGCAAAGGAATGGTATTTCATTAGGGCAAATTTTCCTACCAAGCTCTCTACAGGTTACCTATGAACACCTTCTGCACATCAGAGTCGGGCAACGAGTACAAGATCTGTGAAAAGAGTGCTTGGTATAACACTATGAAATCAATTATCTTCTCGTTATCTCCCTGCTTACATTGGACGAGATTCGAGAAGGTCATCTTCGAACCGATGTTAGCTTGGAACTGACAGAGAAACAGATTCACAAGTTGGTCAAATGAGAATATAGAATTATCTGGCAAGGAACAGTACCACTTGAGTGTTGTGTCCTTGAGAGATCGAGGAAATAGTTTTGCCATCAAAGCATTGTGATGGAAGAAATTCGTGCACATGGCATTAAAGGCCGACACATGTGTTTGTGGATCCCCTTTACCGCCATACTTCTCAAACTTGGGAATCGCCATTCCTTGTGGGAAGGGAGTACTCAGGATTGCTACCGACAATGGGCTATGTCGGAAGAAAGGTTGAAAAATAGGCTAGGCAGAAGCCTGGGAAAGGCTCGCCAACTGGTTTTGCATCCAACCCATGTTCTGCAAAAGGGCATTCAAAACAAGGTCAGAGGATGGCAAAGGCCTAATGGAACCTCCAAAACCACCACTACCAGAACCACCTCAGAAGCCACTTCTGAAGCCATCGCCGTGACCACCACAGGAGCCACTACCACCAATAGGGTCTCCATCGGAGCCACCTCCACTACCAAAACCACCACCATGGCCTCCACCAAAGCCACCTCCACCAGTACCACCCCCGCTACCAAAGCCACCAGCACTCATTCCACTGAAGCCCCCATCGCCAGAGGCAGTAGAGGGGTGAAACTAAACCCAAAGGGTATTCTACTCACCTTGAGAGTGTTAGGCCTTTGAGAAGCAGAAGAGACACTGATCGAGGGCCCTGTTTTGACCATGCATACGGACGTCGAGCACCTCCCCTTGGGTGGTACCCGATCTAGACTTATACGAAGGAACATAAGCTTCGGTTAGATCAGCAAGGCCACGTAGGAACTCTATGCCTGTTCGATCCTTCCATAACAAATGTCTCACTTCGCTAGTAAGCCTAGCGGCTCTTGCCATGCTCGGTGCTTTCTCTAAATGATTCACAAGGTTTGACAATCTATTATCTAATGCCAAAAGGTTTTCCGTAGGAATATGCAGCATCATCATCGTCTACGGACGAAGCCGTGGGGGATACTAGAGAGGTAGGAACACAAGTGGTCTCATCTATGAAACCCATCTCGTCAACATAACCTATAGGAAAACCAGTGATAGAGTTGGTAGCCAGACCAATGGAAAAACTAGAGGTGAAACTAGAAGTGACCTTCGTCTTTTCCATTGGTAGGTGTCACACACTTCTCCTAACAACATACTCGAAAGTCATGGATTGGGTTGTGATGCTCATAAACCTTCACAACACTCAAGCTTACAACAGTCACCAGGTGCAAGAAAAAGTCTCAACACAGACAAATGGATAGATGTTGTTCACATCGGGTTCACCAAAAATGTAAGAGAGGGAGAGAGGGGGACCAACCACACCAAGGCTCCGGGTCACAGAGAGCCGAGAGCGGAGGGCTGCCCTAACTTACCTCACTCTAACGGGTGTTTAGGACTAGAATCGAGAATGAAGAGCACTCTCAAGTGCTTCTATCACTCTACAGATCCAAAAATATAATTGGGGCTAGACGAGCCGATTTCTGGAGTCCAAACTACACCTCAAACAGCTCTCTGTTCGAGGACGGCAGTGCAGGTTTGGGATGACAGCACGACACGTTGACGTCCATACAACCAAAACACGTAAAGTACAGTAAGGAAAGCTCGGAAGCCTACTAACTACCTAGCTAATCAACTTTAGCAAAATAAACAGAATGACAAAATACAAGAAATAACTATATAAATGGAAGAGGACGTAGATGAAAGTGAAGGTGACGAATATCAACTCACTACAGCTCCAGTTCGCCAGCAAGCTCCACACACACGTTCACCTACACACAAGCAAGAAGGGAAAATTGTTGGGGCTATATAGGGATTTGCCTCAGTCTAACCCTCGCTTTGGTGTTTCCACCTCCACAGACAGCCCAAAAAGCCACGAAGTAGAAAGTATGATAAAGGAAATGGAAAGGAATGCACTGAACACTACAAAAGAGACAAAGCTACACTATCAAATCACAATGCAAAAGTAAAGTGACGCAATACCACCTCCACCCAAAGGCACTCAAGGCCAATGAAGGGAGAATGCAAGGTAACGAACTTGGCAAAGTTGCCAAGCTGCAGCGGTGACGAAGGGAGGTCTCGCAAGACTCCAAGCTCGCAGCTTCTATGGTAGAGCAACACGTGCAAAGATGAAGTTGACAGAGTAACCAATCGCTGCAATGCTCAATGGAGTTGTGAAAATGCTAGTAGAATGCTCAAGAGATCCCAAAGTGTGAAGAAAAATGGAGTGAAATTGCTAGAGAGATTGTAGAATTGCTAAGAAGATGAATTGAAAGTGAAATGTATGCATTTGAAGACCAAAAGGAGTTGTTTTCGGGTCGGTTGGTCGCACAAAGGCGTTACAAATCATGCCCAATGAGGAGTGTAACGTCCCTGCAGACTCCAGGGGCAGGAATCTGTCAGGGACGAAAATTCCCCCACCAACACACACAACACGCGCCAAGTGGATGCATTTCAGATGGGTGATGTGGAATTTCGCCTTTGGATTTGATTCTCTAAGGTGAGGGTATGCAAAAGGGGAATTTACACAAGGGGTGCAAATCCGCTCTTATACAAGATGTATGCTCCAGATGGCTCTGGTTGGGTTTGTTAAGGATTTGGACTCTTTGGCTAAACAGTTCCTATGGGCAAGCAGCTTGTCTTCCTCTAAGTGGAGCCTTGTGAAATGAGATATTGTGTGTAGTCTGAAACAATTTGGGGGTCTTGGATTGTGGCAGTTGACTCTAATTGGGTTGGCGTTGGCTGCTAAGTTGTATTGGAGGTGGTGTTTGGAACAGGATCATATCTGGGCCAGGATTCTATCTCATAAGTACCTTTGGGGGGTCCTGTTGGTGTGCGTGTTAATACCCACTGAACACAGAATAAAATGCCCAAAAACACTCTATCCTCTCTTGAAAAATCACCGCGTACGCTAAGATTGCGAGAAGATCATATGGCGATTCCAAGGTTTCTTTTGGTCAGGTCTTGACGTTTGGATAAGATCAGTGGGTGTTGTGATTGGTAATCACAAAGGGACTTACGTTAGAATTTATTTGCAAGCTAAGGACTTAGACAGTTTTGACATTGAAGGCTCTTTCTTTTTGGGTTTTCTCAATTTTAGGATTTCCAAAAAAATGTAAAAAAGGATAAGGGTTTAGGAGTGCTAATCTAATCCTAAGAATTCAAGAGACGGCAATAATTGGGTGAAACAAGGAACCACACTTTGTTTCGCCTCCTTGGGACAACTACGCAAAGTGGGTGCAATCTTCTAGGGGTGTGATTATGATTTTCATGTCCAGAATAAGACTGAAGTTAAGCATCCACAATTTAAGAGCTTAGGCTAACTTTACGCATTGGATACAAATCATCTATCCAAAGAAAGTATGAGCTAGATTTCACCAATCACCACTATCAGATCTATCATTCATTTAACAAACACTCAAATAAAATTCTACTCTAATTCTAGTCTAAGTGTTGAAGGAGATATGTAACCTTGCACACCACTTGAAAATAAAAGTGATTCAAAGCAAATCATGCATAAGAGCTTTTATTAACGGAAATGGTCTAATGCAACAATTTCATATTACTCACTTCACAAATTACAAATGAGGGGAGAGCTCAATTTATAGGCTCCCCGATTATAATTCAATGGCCAAGATTGATTTCGAATCAACGACCGAGATTACAAAATAAAACCCTAATTAGGGCTTGTCACAATTAACTACCTCTCGACCAATAAGAAAATTACATTTTGGGACACTTGTCCCTCTTGCTAAATATAAACCAACTCCATAGATAAGTCAGGTTCATTGAACCTAGACATGTTGACTTGGAACAATTTGATTGGTTTTGAAGATGACGAGGCGCCACCTCAGTGTGCTGGATGTCCTCCTTGGTCTCCTTGTTCTTTTTTCCATGTACTTGCCTTAGAATATCTTTCTTCACCAACGACTTTGTCCTTTGTGCTTGTTTCTTCCTGGCTTTGACCTTGGATTTCCTTTGAGATGTTGATTTCTTCTTCTCACTTGCATTTGAAGTCTGGAAGTCTCCCCTTGGAGCAATTATTGAACTTTTCCTTCCTAATTGCTTTGAAATTCCTTCAAGTGCCTTGAATTTGGAGAAGAACTCTCTTGTGCCTTCACCATAATGGAAGAAATTGGAACTTTCTCTGTGAAGTATTTCCCATACTTAGCCAAATTTTGGCTATTCAATTTCATTATGTAACGCCTTCATGTGGACCATCCAACACTTAGCCAAGATTTTGGCCATCTTTATGCTCGAGTGAACGTTGCCTGTGGAATTATCTTCAATTCTGAGTGTGGCTTGTGCTAAGTAGGGCAGACTCCATCCTTGGGCAAGAATTTTATTCATTTCCTCCTTATTCCTCTTCATTTTTCCCGTTTTCTTTCCAACACTTAGTCAAAATTTGATACTTTTATTGTAGGAAAATTCCACACTTAGCCCCCTTTTTTTTTGCTTCCTCTTGGCAAATTTTACCATGCTTGTTTCTGACCTTGGCTGACTTTGGACTTGACATGCCATTTTTCTATTATGCTTGAGCGGACTTCCTCATTGGCAAGCCAATTCTTTTTCTTTCTCCTTGGCGGACTTGGCTGTGTCCTGGACAAGGCGGACTTTGAAGCTGGCTTGGATAAGTGCATGGCAGACTTCAAGGTTGGCTAGACATGCTTTGGCGGACTTCATCTTTGGCTAGACCATGTGCACTTCCTTTTGGGCGGACTTTGTCTTCGGCCTGCCATCTTCATACTAGGCGAACTTGGTGAGTGCTTAGACATTCTCATGCTTGGCGCACTTTGCCAATGCCTTAGAAATTTTCCTTGCCTCCAAAGTTGGGTGGACTTCTCAATAGATTTGCCAATTTTCCTCTTGCCAAGGGTGGACTTTGACTGATCCATGCCATAGACGGACTTCCTCAATGTCTTTCCATTCTTTACTTCCTTATGGCGGACTTCATGATGGCTTTTCCAGAGGGTGGCGGACTTGAAGGCTGGCTTGCCAAGGCTGATGGCAGACTTTCAAGATGCTTTGCCATTTCTTTCCAAGGCAAGGGCGGACTTTGCAAGTTGTCTTTCCAGAGCAAGGGCAAACTTTGGGGTTGGCCTGCCACAGGCAAGGGCGGACTTGCCATGATGCTCTACCATCCTCCATACTTGGCGTATTTTTGGCCAATGCCTTAGACAAATCTCTCTTCCTGTGGCGTACTTTATACTTAGCCAGACATCTGACTTAGTCAAAATTTTCAAATTTTCTCTCCTTTTGGGTTGGGCGGACTTGGAGGCCTCTCTGCCACTTATATTTTCTTTCGTGCCTTAGAAAATTTCTTCATGCTGATAGGGGCGAACTTCATGCTTGTCTTGCCATCCTTGATGCTTGGCGTATTTTGACCAATGCCTTAGAAATTTCTCTTCCATGCTAAGGGGCGAACTTCATCATGCCTTTGACAAGGCTGGGTGGCCTTTGGAACTTCCTTGCCATGTTGCCTTTATGCTTAGGCGGACTTTGAGATGACTTTGCCATTCTTTATTTCACAAGGGCGGACTTCCAAGCTTCTTTTCGAGAGGATGGCGGACTTTGAGGCTGGCTTGCCCCAGGCAAGGGCGGACTTGCCATGATGCTCTGCCATTTTCTTTCCAAGTCAAGGGCGGACTTGGGCTTGCACTTGACATGGCGGACTTGATGCCTTGTCTTGCCATGGACAGAGACTTGGAGCTTCTCCTTCCAAGAGTGGACTTGGAGCCTGCTCATTCCATGGGCGGACTTGGAGCTTGCTCATTCCATGGCGAACTTCAACTCTTTCCAAGACATGGCGGACTTGGAGGCTTGCCTTTCCAAGACATGGCAGACTTAGAGGCTTGTCTTTCCATCCACCTCTCTCATGGGCAAACTTTGTGTCTTCTCTGCCAAGGGCGGACTTGGAGCTTGCCTTACCTATGGCGGACTTGGAGCTTGCCAAGACAGGGCGGACTTTGCACTTCATCAAGCCATGGCAATCTTGGAGGCTTCCTTTCCATGGGCGGACTTCACTCTTGGCCTGCCAGTGCTTGCCTTTGGCTTGCCAAAGGCAAGGGCAGACTTCATGCTTGGCCTGCCATTCCTTCTCATTGGCGAATTTCCCAGTCTTAGCCATTTTTCATCAATCTTTCACCATTTGCCTTGATTTTTTTGTTGATTTGCTCATTCTGGAGGTACATTGGCTTCACAGTCAATAGGATCTTGAAATGGAAACTTTTCCCAAAATAGAAACTTTCCAAAAATAGAAAACTTTCTAAAAAAAAAAGCAAAAAGCATCCCTAAAAAAATAGGAACTCCAGAATGGCCTAAAAATGCCAAAAATTGAAAAAGCAAAAAAGCAAAAAAGCAGAATCCCTAAAAATTAGGAAGTGTTAGAATTGACTCAAAGCAATGGCGTTCCTCGTCTACCAGTCCTTCTGAGCACTTCCATGACATCTAGGCACTGATATGGGCTTGAATTCTCTACTTGGCTCAGATGATTTCCAAAAAACTCTAATTCCTCATTGTAAATAAAATGGTGATAAGCAATTGCGCTGCCAAGGCAAAAACCCCAAAAGCAAAAAGAAGGGGGTCCCCATTTGCAATGGGGCGATGTGTGAAATAGGTCACAACAGGTCCCAAAGGAGGAAATTCCCCGTTATTCTCTGGCGGGGAAAGGTTTTGTGATTTGGGGAACGCTTAAGAAAGGGGTTGCTCTGATCAAGGAGGTTTTGTTCTGGATATGTGATAGGGGGGTTGAGGCTCTCTTTTGGTCCGACTCCTGGGATGGTTTCCCTCCCATCTTGCGCCGGTATCCGAATTTGTTGAATTTTTGCCAAAGATTATTGGAGGCTGGTTGGTCGAGGGTGATTGATTATCTTACCCCTGTGGGCAAATAGAGGTGGCTAGGTGGAAGGATCCCTACGATTGGCCGGTTGTTGGTTCAGAGGAGGAATGTGTCACTCTTCAACATATTTTGGTCTCTGTTACCAGGTTCTTCATTTTAGCCCCTTGAACCGGCCAAAATACGTGTGGGTTCTGGTTCAGGTTCGGTTCTTCTCTGGGTTCGCCTGGGTTCTCCATTTTCCACCCGGGTTCTCTGTGGGTCCGGCCAAAATACGTGTGGGTTCTGGTTCGGGTTCGGTTCTTCTCTGGGTTCGCCTAGGTTCTCCATTTTCCACCCGAGTTCTCTGTGGGTCCTTCACAGAGAACCAGGGTGGAAAATGCAAAACCCTGGCCGAACCCAGGGAGAACCCAGAAGGACCCGGGCGGACCGAAGGACCCACAGAGAACTCGGGTGGAAAATGTAGAACCCTGGCCGAACCCAGGGAGAACCCAGAAGGACCCGGGCGGACCCACGTCATCCAGCCTGGAAAAAGGCAAAAACTCAACTCAAAAACAAAAAATAAAACCCTAAAAAGTGCCCAGATTGCCTTATATTGACTTAAATATTAATAGTAATACTGAATTAAATATTGTCTTGATTGTAATTTGAATTTTCAATGTGTAATGACATTAAAAGACTTGAGTATTTACTATTTAATAATTTACTAATTTACTATTTACATTTTTGCAAATTATGAATATGATTACAGATTATATGAGGCATTACCGTATGGCGTATTTCATTGTTTCAATATTCTATGGCGTTATGGCATTATGATCATATGATTATAATTTTGAGCATGCTTATGAGTCCATGGCATTATCATTATGTTTATAAATTTATAATTTAAAAAAATATAAAATATATATATATATAGTACGGTCGTACCCGTACCCGTACCCTAGGAAAAAAAGATTGCCGAACCGGCGATTCCGAACCCGAACCCGCATCTGAATCCGTACCCGAACCGGCAACTTAGATTTTGGTTCGTAGACAATGCAACTCCCTTAGGGATAAGGATATTCTTGCTTGGTGTCTAGATCCAGAGGGTGTTTTCACTGTGGCTAGTGGGTATCAAGAGCTGTTGGTTCGCAAGTTTGGGGGGATGGAGGTTCTTTGGTGGAGACATGTGGAACAAGTTTTCATGGCCAAAGTATAATTGCTTTGTGTGAACTTTGGCTTGGAATAGATGTTTGACTTGGGATAATCTTCGAAAACAAGGATTCCAAGGCCCTTCGGTGTGTGTTCTTTATGGCTGCAATGATGATTCTTCCCACCTGTTTTTTCGTTGCTCCTTTGCTATGCTGCTTTGGCATTATTGGTGGGATGTTTGGAAACATCCTTGTGTTCATGCATCTTCCCTTGTGGAGTTTTGGAGTAGCATGGGAAGACGACCTTCTCAGGCCTCTTTCCTCCAGATTGTGTGGTGCATTGGTCCTACCTTCACCCTTTGGCAAATTTGGCTGGAAAGGAATCATAGGATCTTTCGTGGGGATCGGTTGATGGTTCAACAGGTTTGGCACAAAATTGGTGGTATGATCTAGGAGACAGTGGAAGCTAAATGTGCGATGGCATATCTCTTGGAAAGGAGTGATGATGAGATTGTGATTAGATTGGGTTTATAGGGTTTGACTTATGTCTCAGCTTGTGTCAAAAGAGGTAGACGGGCTAAAAAGAAGGTTCAAAGAGTTGGAAGATGGGTGCCCCCTCTAGCAAATATTTTGAAAATCACTACTGATGGTTCCTCTAGGGGTAATCTTGGGCCACCTGGGATTGGTGGAGTTGGAAGAGATTGTTTTGGCTCAGTTATTTTCTTTTTTTCCATTCATAAGGGGTATCATTCTAACAACCTTATGGAGGGGATGGCAATTCTCTGGGCTATTGAGCGTGCTTGTGCTTTGGGTTGGCGTAGGATTATCTATGAGTCTGACTCACAAATTATTGTTAATTTGTTAAATGGGCATAAGTTGACTAATGTTAATTGGCAGCTTGCTTTGGTTGTTCGTCAAATTCTGTAGATGTGCTCTATGTTGGAGGTGGTCTCTTTTGTCCACATCCTACACGAATGGAATAGAGTTGCTGATTGTTAGGCCAAGCGGGCTTCAGAGCATGATGGAGATTGGAAGATTGAGGGATGGGGGAAATTAACCCCTGATTGTAGTCATGATTTAGAGGTCTTATCTGATGATTTGGCTGGTTGAGGTACCTATTGTTTTGGGAGGGGTGGTTTTGTCCTAGTTGGTTTTTTTGTGCTCCTCTTTATTGGGAGCCTTTTGGATTCCTGAACTCTTTGTAATGCTTATTTCTTGCTTTCAATAAAGTTTTTACCCCTTTTAAAAAATACATATACATATACTCTATTCATTTTTGGTCATCAAATTTGATTATCAGTTTCCACGTTGTGTCTGTATTCATATCAGAATATTGCATTTTCATAGTTAGCTAGTTGCATCATTGCATTTCATCATAATTCCATTTCCAAATCACCCCCACACATCCCCACACACAAACAAAAAGAATTGCAAATCAAGGATCGGTTGGCTCACCTTTTAGGTTGGAAGTTAATCTCATGTCCTTGCCCATCTTCAATTCCCCAATGTTATGTTAGTGAAAGGTGATTAATCCTAGTTAAACTCTAGGGTCCCCTACAAAACATTATATATTATATTTTAATTCAATATATAACATAATTTACATAAAATACACCAACTTTACCCTAAATGCTCATGCAAATATACTTTTTATTTATTTATTTTAATTTTCCTTGCATTTTGAAAAGCATAGTATATTTTATTATTTTTCATTTAAAGGTTAAAAGAAAATACTATTTATCACTATTTTTTGTTGCTATCGATATTGTAGGTTAAGATTTAATCACAATGTTATCTGTCTCAGCATCTAGTTCAAACTCGGCAAGTGCAAGTCAAACCCATTAGAAGGAGACCCCCTAGTATCCATGAACCCACTTGGAAATAAGGCATAATGGAGCCATTACAATGGAGTGATATTTGTACCTAGTGCAAGAAGAGGCTTAGTGGAGGCATCAATCGCCTCAAATACCATCTTGCAAGCATTTCTTGTTGTGATGCCAAGGAATATCCAACAGCCTTTGAGCAGGTGAAACGAGAGATGATGGCCATTCTTGCAACACTACATGAAAAGATTGGAGAGGGCAAAAACACAAGCAGTCATACAAGAAGCCATTGCTCCTAATTTGTTAAGAGAATCTGAGGTGGATATGCAAAGCAGTGTGAGCTCTAGCTGCAGTCCACGTATACATGTCACATCCTCCTCATCTACTTCGAGCAAAGTCCATTTTTTTATGCCTAGAAATGAATGAGGATCACACCCTTCATTGGAAGCTACTGGGTGGAACAAGGAGGTGCACAAGGAAGCAAATAAGGCTTGTGCAAATTTTTGGTATCATAACAACCTTCCCTTCAATGTGACAAGGAGTCTATATTGGGAGTGTTTGGTGACAACACTAACAATTGCAGGGAAAGGGTACAAGGCCCCCACTCCAAAAGATTTAAGTGGCACGTTGCTCAAAAAATGCTATTGTAGATGCAAAACAAATTGTGGAGGATGAAAAGAAGCAATGGCAAAAGCATAGATTACATACTCTACAAGCACTCTCCGAGTAGCCGAGTAATCACACATTTTTTGCCATTGCGAGTACTCTTGACTTTTACTCTCCACTCGCCTGAACATATTCACTCACCGATTATTTGCAAAGTACTCACGAAAAAACCTTCAAGTACTCACGAAAAATCATATTCACTTGCCGATTATTCTCTTTCAAGTTCCATGATACACATTATCAGTTATCATATGAACAGTTTAAGTTTGTATATAGTTAACTTATACTATTATACATACCATGTTAAGTTTATTATATTGTTAACTTACTATTATGGCATTACCATATCAGTTATCATATAGTTAACTATTTTTAAGTTGTCGAGTCAAGAATTTTGGGCATGTTGAGTACTCTCCGAGTTCGAGTATGTAAACTATGGGTAAAAGTTTGGATGCACAATTCTTTTAGATGGGTGGACAAATGAAAAGAACTGCACTCTCATCAATTTTGTAGTGGCTTCAAATGGTGAGTCAGTTTTTCTAAAGTCAATTGATGCCTCCAACATAATAAAGAATGCAGAAAATTTGCGCTTGATGTTGGAGGAGGTTGTTTTAGACATGGGCATAGAAAATGTTGTCCAAGTTGTTACTGACAATGCAGCAACATATGTGGCGGCTGGAAGATTGTTTGAAGAGAGGCATCGAACACTTTTTTGGACCCCTTGTACAGCTCATTGCCTTGACCTTCTTTTCAATGACATAGGCAAAATTGATTGGATGAGACCAATTGTAGAAGAAGCAAGAGATATAACAAAATATATATATTTATATATATAATCACCTATGGGTTCTTCAATTGATGAGAGATCACACCAAGGGGAAAGAGCTTGTGCGATCAAGTGCTACAAGGTTTGCAACTAATTTCTAACATTGCAAAGTATTACTAGTGTATCGACTCCCCTAAAACAGATGTTTGTGAGTCAACAAAGGCTCAACTTATTCAAAGAAGGTTGATGGAGAAAGGATTGTAAAAATAGTTTTTGATGGTGATTTTGCAACTAGAGTTACAGAGATTGTCAAAGTAACTTCAAACTTAATTTTATTTATAAACTTTAAAAGTATTTTGTTTCATTGTAAGTTATAATTTAAATTTGCTTCTTCTTTGTACTTTGTAGGTAACTGAGTCATTGGTGAGGGTTTTGTGCTTGGTGGATAGCGAGAAAAATGCAATGGGATATATTTATGAGGCCATGGACAGGGCCAAAGAGGCCATCCAAAACTATTACAAAGGGGATGCAAATAGATTTGCCCCTCTTTGGGAGATCATTGATCGGAGGTGGAATAATCAACTCCACCAACTCATTCATGCAGCGGGGTACTATCTCAACCCCAAGTTCTTATCTAATAGCTTCATGAATGCTAATGGGGAGGTTATGGAAGGCCTATCCACATGCATTGAGAAGATGACATCTACAAATGCAGTGAGAGACCTCATCATTTTAGAGTTGCAGGATTATAAGGCAGCTAGGAGGAGGTTGTTTTCTTCACATTTAGCTATACGAGGAAGAGACGCCCAAATACCAATTAAGAAAAAGTGAAGCCTTATATCTTGTAAGTTGTTAATTACAATTATTAATAGAATATTGTTTGTTCACAAAAACTTGAATATCTTATTTGCAGGTCCTTGGTAGGAAGATTGGGGTGGAACTAGCCCAAATTTGCAAAGGCTAGCCCTTCGAATTTTGTCTCAACCTTGGAGTGCTTCTGGTTGTGAGCGACTAGAGTTTGTTTGATGCCATTCACACAAAGAAGCATAATAAGTTGACTCAACAATTCCTCAATGATCTTTTTTTTGTGAAATACAACCTTCAGCTTTGCACAAGAAAGGTGCAGGACCTACCAGATGAACTTATTGGTTTGGATGAGATTGATCCCTACGGTGATTGGATTGTGCAAGATGATGAGGATCATGAGGCCTTCGTGTTTGCAGAGGATGAAATTGTTGGTTTCGAGAGGCAAGCTATGGAGGATGTGGTTGCAGCAGAAGCAAGGGAGATTGGATTGGATGACATTGATATGGTGGAGGCGGCATCACTGCCATATACCAACAGGGTGGAGCCACAAGCACAATCTTCTATGCCAAGCACAGAGCCACAATCGATTGTGAGGACCATACCCTCTACCCCCCAATTTTTCACTAGGTTGGGGAAGAGCAAATTGTAATTGCCTAGATATGAAATTTATGATGATGATTTTCAAAGACAATCATCATAAATTCATAGTAGTTATTAGTTAGTAGCAAGCTATTGTATCCAGTATCCACTATTCGACTTCACGTGATTATGCCATTTTGTAATACATATGTATTCAAGAACCAAATGTAATAGAAAACACTTCCTCATGGTTTCTAGACTCATTTGATACATTTTGTAATTGAATTTTGAAACAAAAAAAAGTGTTTTTATAAGAAATTTTAGTACTTTTTAAGTTATCAAGTTCTTGCTGAGTCAAAAACTTTGGGCTTGCCGAGTACTCTCTAAGTCCGATTCTGCAAACTATGGTTCAGGCTTCAGCCAATACAAGAAATCACAACTAGCAAGGGATCAAAGGTGCCTTCGTGGTCTCGAATTAGAGCATAGCAAACGAAACATGGCACAGAGCTCATAAAGCCTGCATGGCAAAGTAATGCAAGCACAGCCAGACTATGGATATATAAAGTGGCAACAAAGCTACTTCCAGCATGGCATATAGAATATCAATAGACAAACCAATACCTATGATTAGTGCCAGCATGGCATTCCAACAAGAAAAGACAGCAGCTACTACCAGCATAGAGGGCACTTGATTGGCACAG
Source organism: Sequoiadendron giganteum (assembly GCA_007115665.2). NCBI lineage: Eukaryota > Viridiplantae > Streptophyta > Pinopsida > Cupressales > Cupressaceae > Sequoiadendron > Sequoiadendron giganteum. Next base: position 784,585,251 of record CM021102.1, on the reverse strand, counting down.
GCAACACAAGGGGAAAAGCCAGTAAAATTGAAGAGCATGACAACAAGCAGAATATAGTATGAGGCTCAACCATATATAATGCTGCATGGTAATCAAAAGTAGAGCACATATAATGTGTGGAGCCAACATGAGAAACATTTGTTATCAGCATGGCATCCCAAAACATTGCTTGCAAAGGCTGTGTAGCACAACAAAAGGAGCCAGCACAAATACAAATCGTATGCAAATGTCAAATGCCATCAAAAAGTAGTGGGGCATGCCATTTGTGCACTGGCACAGCAATAAGTCAGCAGTCCAAATACAAGTATGGTGTATAGTAAGGCAAGCCAGTGCCAAACAATGAATAGAACATCAAATGCTGTATGAAATGAAAGAAAACTAGCATTGAAAAAGAATGAGCCTGCAGCCTGTATAGAAAAAAAGGTTGCACGAGATATAATAAAGAAACATCAAAGAAAATCAGCATAGACATTCATGACCTTCACAGGCATTGCTAGATAACATGGCATATCAAGCTCCTACCCAGGCATTTAGGTAGGCACAAGCAATCAAGGAACAAAAACCAGCAAACAATGGTATGGTGCACATGCATAAATTCCAACATGGCAAGATTTAACCATTCATAAAAGACATTCATGAAGGAAAGAGCTGTGTGGGAATAATAATGATAGGGTGCAACCATATAAGATTCAACGTAAGCATAAAAGAATAGAAAGTTCCACAGCCTGCAGATAGTAAAAATGCCAGCATATAGAGATTAGAAGCAGCTGCATATAAGTTGTCAAAGCTACAGCAGACAATGATTATCAAGCAAAGGATAGAAACTATCAGCAAAGTGAAAGAAATAGCAACATGAAACACAGCAACTGTCATATCAAAATTTATCCTATGGCTGCTGCAATCCCTGAAATGATTTCTCAGAAGTGTCAGGCTGAGATTGCAAGGGTTGTCCAACTGCAAACTCATCTAATGGTCGTTGAAACTCTAAAAATGCATTTCCATTTGTGTTTTAGACTAAAGATGCATCAGCCCTTGATTGAAATTCATCCACAGTGCTCCCAGGTTCAAGGATATATGTTGAAAGTCATATCATTGGTTGAAGATGATGAGGTGGCAAGGTGAGCCCATTAAATATTTAGATATGGGGAGATTTCTTTTACTCCACGTGAGCTCATTCATTTTATGAAAGAATGATATAATCATGAGCTCATTTTTTATCTCAAAGATGGACCCATGATTTTCTAAGGCTCATGTCTTAAACTAAAAAAAAGGAGCTCATGACTTTTATAAAGCAGCCCTTGTTTTTGAAACATTAGATCGTGTAACATTGTAAAAGGAGTTGGCACAAGTGAAGTAATGTGAAATGTAAGAAGAAGATGGATGAGTAAAATAGAATAAGAACTCATAATATAATATGCCATGTGCCCTAATATCAAAAACTCATGAAAACAAAAGAAAAGAACAAGTGGGAAGAAATGAAGGAAAAAGGTGGCAGAAAGAGACCAAGGGTTTGAAGCAGTAAACAGGCATAAAGGAGAAAAGTTTCAGCATTTTAACACTCCATTCAAGCTGTTAGGGATGGCAGGCAGCACAACAGTAATGGGTACTTGCAGTGGTGGCATTATATGAAAAAAGGGCTTTTTAAAGCTCTTCATGCAGGATTGCCTGCTGTAATGGGCCATTCATTGCCTGCATTTTTAGGGGTTTTCTGTTAGTTTTGTTTTGTATAAATAAGAGCTCTGAGCCCATTTCTAGCTTAGATCGTATTAGCAATGCCCATGCTATGTGAGCTCTGCAACTTTATATATATTCTCAGTGCTTTTCATTTTCAGTTACCCTTCATGTGTCAAGAGATGTTATAGTCTTTCTACAAATTTAAAATCATGTTGAATCAAGTGATAAATAAAAAGTTGTGATTATTCCTATCCTACTTCATATTGTTCACGAGCTAATGTTTTATTTGTTTTGTAGATGCTTAAGTTCTAAATCTGTAGACTATTGATGTGTTATTCCAAGAGAGAAAGGTTAATGTTTATCCAATGAATAGCTTCTTAAAGTTATTTACTCAAATTAGCATTTTTGTATTTTCTTTTAGTACTCTCTTTCCATTTTACCTTACCAAGTGAAGTTGTGAGAACTAATTGAAAATCTATAAGGAGCTGACCTTATGATCCTAGAGATCATCCTATGAGTCAAGTCCCACATTCACAAACTTCCCATTCTTGATATCCACAAGCGAATAGATTTGAACTGAGAATAAATCTGGAAAACAACATGGAAAATGGGCACAAAAACAATGTGGAAAATGGGCACAAAAACAATTTTCATACTTTGTCTTTTAAAAACCAAAGCAAGGATATAGGACAAGAGCCCCCAACAAGGTCAAGGAATGGTGCCCCTCACAAGGTTTGCGGACAATGCTCCAAGCACATACCCTATAGTGATATAGGCCAAGGTTGAGGAGTGGAGCCCCCATTGCCAAGTACAAATTAAGGCCTTTGAGACCACACAAACCTTCATGGCACATGCCATTTTTCATATACAATTCAAAAACCCTCTAAAATTTTAACTCACACAAATATGCCTAATATGGGTTGGATTTACTAAAAAAGGCAAAAAAATTGTGTTTTTACAACACCTTTGCCACATTTTCATATTTACCTACAGTCTAGCAAGTCTGTAGACTTACGAAGTACTCATGGTGAATCTACACAGCAAACTCATGGAAACTCAGCCCCACAAATCCAAAAGTTCAAGGTTGAATTACTCAGCACAAAAAAAATCCTTGCAAGTATCAGCCAATCGCTCACAAGTACTTGCACTCAGTGAGTTTGTAATCTATGTTTTAAACAACATTCAAAGGTGTTTCCTAAAGCAGTTGCATTTTCAAAAGAACGACCAGCACTTCCTCCATTGACAATCACTTGAAGAACTCATGCTACTCATCTTTATTTGTTAAGAAAAAAGGAACAACAAATTGAAAAGAAAGTAAATTGCAAAAAGAATACCTAGAACCTTTGAAAAACAAATAAAATAACAATTTCCATTTCAGCCATGGCCATTGCAGCTTACTTGGAAATAAGTGGTTCACACACACATCGACAAATGCTAGCAATGATTGATTTTTCCTTCTTCACAGCTGCACATGCAAAATGCAAATTGATTGTGGTAATTGTGTGTTGCAAACAGTTGGTTGGGTTGAATATAGGGAGGATTCAGGGTTTGATAAGCGCTGAGAGGGGGCCACCCACACCTCTTTTTTTCTTTTTTCTTTTTTAATTTTCACTAATTTTCTTAAAACAAATTTGGCTATGTTTGAACATCCCCAAGAATTAGGATTTCCAAAATGGCCATTTCAAAGACAACCTCTAATATCTCAAGGACAAGGGACTCCAATTGAGTCCAAATTTGTGACTTCTTGCCTACATTTTGAGAGATCCGGTCTTCACGACAAAATCGGCTCATACTGGAGCAAAATGAGCATATCACCGTTGAGTCCAGAATGGCCAAAAACCCTAGGAACACCTTTCAAATCACTCAAATTTGAGAAGTTGATAAAAAGCAAAAAAAACTAATAGTTGGGAATTCAAGCACAGAATCTATAAGCCCTTGCCACCATTATTGCTCTTCCTTCTGCATAAGTACAGGTCTCAGGAACAATTCTGCTTTTTTCAAAATGAGCATATCACTGTTGAGTCCAGAATGGCAAAAAACCCTAGGAACACCTATCAAATTAAAAAGAAAAAAATTAAGAGCTGGAAATTCAAGCACATAATCTATATGCCCTTGCCACCATTATTGCTCTTCCTCTATACAGGTACAAGTCTCAAGAACAATTCTACTTTTTTCAAAAGAAATTACAGAATTAAAAAATCAAAAATCAAAAAAAAGGTTTTAAACCTAGCATAGGGTGCGGCTTGTACCCCACGTAGACCTACAATCACCTCAATAAGCCGACTACTTCACATGGCCCCCACAAAGTTTCTCCTACCACTTATTTCTTACCAGCAAGTAAAAGAACTCTGACAACTTGTTACCATCGGCACTAAAGTCTATCAACGACCAATCTTTTGCTCAACCATTCATCCCAGCAACTAGATGTCGAAATCATCACCCACAAAATATTCCACATTCACTGAGCGTTTTTTGGGACCTCTAAGAATATACTAGCCTTTTCCAACTATCAAGGAATATACCGATATTAGAGAGCATATTCCATACAAAGAGGGGAATATATCAACAATAAGAGCATATGTTGCTGCTGACATCAGCCCTGTACTATCAACCTTGCCCCCCAAGCCCTAATCTTGCCTAGAGGAGCTGTTTTTTCTGGGGGGCCATAACTTGGGCACATGGTGTCAAAATCAGGCAAAGGAGATATCATCAAAAAGTTGGTTCCATATACTTTTCAATGGTGTAGATCTAATCATCAAATTTTGTTGTTGGTACAATTTATCACCTGTTGAGTCAAATCATCAGTTTTGGCTTTTGAGCTCACAACTTTTTTCCTATATTTCTAGTTTTCATGATTCTTTCGACATTGGAAAGGTATTTCAAAGCTCTTCAAATCTATCGATGCACTTTTTCTAAATCTGCCCTAGGTACATTTATTCATTTTTTTGTGATTTCATATTCTGCTAAATTACTTGGACATCTTGGCACTTGGAAATGATTTGTTTGCATGAGTGACTTCATTTGATCTACTTTACATGCCTTGAGGTTATCGATCTTTGATTTTATTTGAGGAGGTATCATGGATTTTTTTTCATCCTTCTATGGTCATCCTAGAAAAGGATAATTATGAGTCTTAGCGAAACAGCATCCAAACACATCTTAGGTGGCTTGATCTTTTACCTTATCTTTATGGACTCATACTTGAACCAAACACACCAAAGAGTAGATCAGCTTGTGGTAACATCATTGACCATGTTGTAAAATTGAGTTGTTCTAGTGTTGATCCTAACACTATGTGTGTTGTATTGCACATTGATTGTCCCCACACACTTTGGACAGGACTTTGGGAGATCCATGGAGACCCTCATATCTCTCCATTCCCAAAGGCAATTGCTACAGATTGTCTTATTTTCTTTGAAGTTGCAGATTGTATACCCTTTTGATGATGATACTTTAGAAGAGATTTAGTATATCACAGGTCTTGCATGTTCCGATGGTTTAGAGACTTGTCTTCTTGTTTCCACTCCTCATATCGAGACCTAATCTCCATCTTATGTTGTTCTTGATCAAACTAGTATCACCGCATCCATGGCTCCTATTGATTCAATGCAGCAAGACATTCATCACCTTCTAGACATAGCTACTTGGGATATGTATCTTGCATACATATCATCCTTATTTGTGGGGTCTCAAATTGTAGATTTGGAAGATTATTTTGAGAACATTCATCTCCTCTTTCATGACAACCACATCAACGTTGTTAGCCCACCATCATCATTATCTTTGGAGCTTGCTCTACATTAGTCTTCACAAGATTCTAGATTGACATCATCTTGTTCCGACATGTGGACATTCGAGTATTTTTCAAAGACATGCATCATTTGGATTTGGATTCCCTATTCATCCATCTTATGGGAATGGTTTCTCCAATCACTATGGGATATGTTTTATCCTACGGGAGAAATGTTGCTTATAGGCAATGGATAATGTTGGTTCAAGTTTTGTACCCATGGTCACTCTATACAACCCTTGTTTTTCAAATGTATCTCCATTTATTTTATTCATGTGTTTTGATTGCAAAAAATACATAATTTGATAGGAAAACAGCAATATAACCCTCACAATGCAAGAAATTTAATCCCTTGTTTCAAAAAGTTGACCTTGTTTGCATGTTTTCCAAGAAAAGAAACCAAAAAAGAAAACCTGAGATCTAATGAAAATAGCAGCTACTTGGTAAATTTTCTAGAAAAATAGGTATGAGATCAATGTAGAAGGCTGAACCAACTTTCTGTTGATGTATAGTAGCGGCGGGAGATTTCTTTCTCCTATAAACAAATAAGGCCGACTAAAGGGACGCATTGATTGGAGAAAGAGGTCAACCATTCAACAACAAAAAGACTTCTTGTTTGAAGCAAGAAGCCGACCCGAGATGAATCGTCATCTCACCTTGTATATATTTAAGGCATTGCTCATTCATTAGCTGATCAATGATAATTCTCAAGACATTCACATGACTACAACAGAGTGTAATATTGCTTAGTGCAAATCAATATCAAGGAGAGATTATTATCATTGTGTATTTTGCATCTAAGAGGTGTGCGATTTATTATTGCTTCATATTGGCCTTGAGTTGGCCTAAGATTGTAAGCAGATTTCTGCTCATTCAATTCAATATATAGGAGATAAATTTAGGCTGGGTTTTTCTCCCTTGAGAAGGAGGGTTTTCCCAGGGTATATGTTGTGTTCTATTGTTCATATTTGTTTTATTTCTGCTTAATTCATTTCTAGTCCTCAAACTAACATGGTATCAAAGCGGGTTGAAAGAAGATTTGATCATATTTGATTAAGCATTCTGAAAAGAGGAATTCATTGTTAGTCATCTGACATTATCAAAATTTAATAAGACCAAATTTTTGATAAAGTAGTGAGATTAGATTTTGGAGAGAATCGTAGCTTATCATCAGAGAAGAATCAATTTTGATTGATTCGATATCATAAAGGCAGAGACGGGAAGCAGATTTCTGACGAAATTTGGAACAAGTCAAATCTGGAGATTATTTTCATTGGCGTCAATTTATTGAAGCTAAATAAGACAATCGATTTGGAGGCACTGAGAAAAGACAAGGTGCGAAGTCCAATCGCTAATATTATTTCCAGCTATCGGGATTATGTGCAAATCTATTAAGGAAACGTCGGGTTATGAAATCGCAGTCGTGGGGATTGGCGGAACCTATGTGTCGTGGAACAAGATATGGGAACAATGAATTCCACACTGCATGACAATTAAATGAAATCCTTATCAGGCCCTCCTCTAAACATTATTGGCAGGGAAATCATTGATGATTGGTGAAAGTGTGGACTGGCTGAAACAGAGCTGACAATAATGAACAGGCATCTTAACACATTCACGAGAACCTCTGAGGGACGGGGGTATCCTGTTCGCTAGCTTTGATCACTATAACTGTGGAGTCTCCATTGCTTGGCGTGAATCCTTGGTGTCTAGACGCAACTCTCCTCTCCATTAGTGTAGGAGTTATGACTTCATCTGAAGCGAATCCTTGGTGTCTAGACGCAACTCTCCTCTCCATTAGTGTAGGAGTTATGACTTCATTTGAAGCGCAAAATCTATTCTGGGAGTAGCTAGGTGTCTCTGAGACTATGTACTTGCTAAGCGTTGGTGTTTCCTGGAGTTGCAGACATCTCTGAGTTTTGTTGTAGCAGTTTGAGCTCCTTTTTGGCCTATGACAGCAACTTCTTCAGGATGGCCGGATTGATTTTGAAAAGATAAGTATTTTTGTACCTTTGAATAATGATCATGGATTTAAATAATGATGTAGTTGATTCATGCACTAACATTGGGAATAGTGAATCATGTATACTACTAGAATTGATATTTCTTCGGGGTAGTTTGAAGTTTGAACTATTAGTAATCTCTCTAAAAATGCTTCCAGGACGGATCGAGGAGCAAGAGGGTGATGAGAGATTGCATAAGGAATTCAAAGAGAGGAAGAGCTTGAGGCATCCTGTGAGGAAGTCACGCCGACTGGAGAAATGTACGAGCATGGAGTCATCGCTTGCAGCCATTGGACTGAGTTGGTGGCACTTAACATCTCTCGAAGAGGAAGAACCTATACAGATTGCGTTCAGTTTCTTCAAAGAGGAGGAAAGAACATTCAGAGGGAGTCTGACAAACCAACAAAGGCAACCTTGGACGAGGAGGTCAGGAGGTTGATGCAGTACTTGGGTCTTCAGAGGGAGTCACATCATCATGAAGACTTGTTGTAGTGTATATTTCTCTGTGACAGAGAAGTATGAGGTGAAAGCCCTTGTAGTGTATATTTCTCTGTGACGGAGAGGTATGAGGTGAAAGCCCTTGTAGTGTATATTTCTCTGAGACGGAGAAGTATGAGGTGAAAGCCCTTGTAGTGTATATTTCTCTGAGACAAAGAAATATGAGGTGTGAGCCCTTGTTCATCTCTGAGACTGAGATGAGACGTCATGTTGAGAGACTCCATGACGACATCACATTGAGAGACTCCGTGATGAATCCTTTGTACTTGTGTTTTTCCACACGTGGGAGTAGCCATGGTGGACGTCATGTTGAGAGACTCCATGATGGGCACTTGTGCACATGTTCCTTTCCACACATGGGAGTAGCCATGGTGGACGTCATGTTGAGTGACTCCATGATGATATCACGTTGAGAGACTCTGTGATGAACTCTTTTCCACAATTGGGTGTAGCCATTGTGGGTGTCATGTTAAGAGACTCCATGACATGGATATCTGGAAAGACATATCCCTAGCTAAGAGGGAGTGTTGATGTATAGTAGCGGTGGGAGATTTCTTTCTCCTATAAACAAATAAGGCTGACTAAAGGGACGCATTGATTGGTGAAAGAGGCCGACCATTCAACAACAAAAAGACATCTTGTTTGAAGCAAGAAGCCAACCCAAGATGAATCGCCATCTCACCTTGTATATATTGAAGGCATTGCTCATTCATTAGCTGATCAATGATAATTCTCAAGACATTCACATGACTACAGCAAAGTATAATATTGCTTAGTGCAGATCGATATCAAGGAGAGATTATTATCATTGTGTATTTTGCATCTAAGAGAGGTGTGATTTATTATTGCTTCATATTGGCCTTGAGTTTGGCCTAAGATTGTAAGCAAATTTTTGCTCATTCAATTCAATATATAGGAGATACATTTTGGCTAGGTTTTTCTCCCTCGAGAAGGAGGGTTTTCCCAGGGTATATGTTGTGTTCTATTGTTCATATTTGTTTTATTTCTGCTTAATTCATTTCTAGTCCTAAAACTAACACTTTCCAATGCCGCAAGAATCGTGCAAATCCAAGATCTGACACAAAAGTTATGAGTCTCTCAATGAAACAACATGATCTGACTTCAGAGGCTTGTAAAACTCACCAATAGCAAAATTTGGAAAAATTACCAACACCACTGGATCAAGCTTGGAACCATCTTTCCAACGGTATATGGTTTGCGAAAATCGAAGTCAAGAAAGACAACCAAGTTATACCCAATTTTGTAAAAGTCCAATTTGATCTATAGGGAAAACTAAGGGCTAAAAGAAGGTCAACTCCCAATCTTATGAGCGATCAATTGCTAACCATTGAGCGCTAGAGTTGGTTCCCTAGCCCCTAGTCGTTTATAGGATCAAGGCAATGGCTAGCACTACAGATCGACAATGGGCAGAGGAACATCAGAGGGCAGGATAGGGGCAACAAATATCGACGACACCACTCAGACTTGAGCGCCTAGTCATATTGTCATGGAGTGGCTAGTCCCCTCCAAACAAGAAGGGCTAAACCTTTCACCCATCGGAAAAAAACTGCAGGTCAACAATTTAAAAAATAAAATGTTGCCAAGAAATTCATAAACTTCATTGCTGCAAAAAAATTACTTGCCAAAAAAAGATGCCAACTGACAAATTTTCATAGCAAGGAGCCATATGCCTATACAAATCTTGTACAGACCATACAACCTGGTACAAATTTGTACGATTGTGCGGATTTTGTACATGTGTACATATTTTTTTGCCTCGATTTATGTACCAAAAAATTGCCCAAAATTTCACCTACTCGGATTTTGGCGAATGAATAATCATTTTGTAGGTTTTTGGACGTTTTAGATGAAATAGCAAGGTTCATTTTGCTCCAAGACGCACCGAATTTTTGCTCAGTGCCGGATCTCTCATAATTTGAATAGAAAGCTACATATTCGGTGCTCTAATACTATGTTGGAGTTGATAGTGAACCCCACAACTCTCAAAAATCACTCGCAAGCAATTGCCTATCATAATTGAGAGAAAAAACAAGATAGATTTGCTCAACAACCTGAGAATTGTATTGATGCAATAGACTGAATTAATAATTACAATGAATGATGAATCCTTATGAAAATGAAAAAGACAAAACCTAGATCAAACCCTAGGTGAGGATTAAATTAGATCATGGCAAATATCCTCACCCTATGCTATAAGACAACATGACCTAAAGAAACTCAATCTAACAATAAATAAGCATTTCCTAAGTGTACCTTAAGTGCATAAAGTAAAGAGAATTATTAGGTGACTTTCCTATTTACTCCAACATCCCCTATTGTCCCTACATCCTAGAAATGCTGATGTATGGGGACATTGGGTTTGGAGGTGCGGAGGCACATCCCATGTAATATAGCTCCAAACCTTCAACCTTTATCATCATCTCATACACACTACTATAATGGACTGCACCTAATAATAATCATAAAATAAAATCAATTAATCAAATAAAGAGCAAATGAACAGCTTAGGCAGCATTGGACACAAAATAAAATAAAATAAAATATTATTATTATGGATGTACAATAATGACCAAAATAGGCCAATGGGACTGAACTATATCGAAAAAGGGTTACTGTCAAGAAAGAACAGCCTAACAAGGGAGTATCACTGCAAACTATAAAAAGGACTCAACAAGAATGTAATAACAGATAAAACAACAGCACATCTTTAAAAGCTGAGAAAAGTTAGTAGCTGCCAGTTTGCTTTAGATAAAGAATCTAAAGGTCACATTCAGATATGCTAATAAAGCAGGTCGTTGCAAGAAAGCTAAGTCACTCCCTGTCATCGTAGGATCTGAGAAAAGGCAAAATAAATACCTACTGACTGCCAAAGAATATCCTCCAGCAAATGAGCAAGGCTGATGGGGTTTTAGTAACTTCATGCATGAATTAGGCTTATGGGGCATAGGGAACCCTGACAAAATCTGATGTTTGAATCTTCAACGCAATACAATCCAATGGCCACAAAGGAAGAATAAAAGTGCAAATGTCTAAAATATATTTGATCATCGATGAAGACAGTTTGCAGTTTGCTATGCCAGTGCTCATAATGGAATCATAAGGCTGTTAGAAGAAAGGTGAGTCGCTCCCTCACATCGAAAGATCTGAGAAAAAGCAAAGTAAATATCTACTGACTGCCAAAGAATATCCTCCAGCAAATTAACAAGGCTGATGAGGCTTTAGTGACCCCGTGCATAAATTAGGCTGATGGGGCATAGGGAGCCCTGATAAAATCTGGTATTAGAATCTTCAATGCAATACAATCTAATGGTCAAAAAATAAGTATAAAAGTGCAAATGTCTAAACAATATTTGAACATCAAGGAAGACGTTAAGTGCTGGGCCTTTGCAGTTTACTCTACCAGTGCTCATAATGGAATCAAACAAGGAGGTAAATGGAGTAACTTGTCACAAGAGAACTCTGAAGTGAGCAACATCTGAGTTACCTTCTTGATATACAAAGATAAACCTATCCAGCCAGGGTATCTTAAAAACAAAAATGGACCCCTTGCCATACAAACCTCTTAGAGAACTCTGAAGCAAGCAGTATCTGAGTTCCCTTCTTGATATACAAAGATAAACATATCTAGTTAAGGTATCTTAAAAACAAATATAGACCCCTTGCCATGCAAAACTCTTAGAGGACAATAACATGTCCTTATCCCATAGTAAAATTAGCAACCAAAAGAAGTGTTTCTCTGTCTGCAGCTCCTGTAATGAGTAGTGAATTTAAGTCATGCTTATAATATATTTCTGCAAGATAGCTGTTATCAATTCATTAGTTCACATATGGTTACCAGATGACCTATAATAGGTGTATTTCATGTATTGAACTCGAAAATTTGTTTGAACATGTCATTTATGTTGGTCCGCACATGATTGTTTAATATTTAAACAAGTAGTCCCAACTATGCCATTCATTCCTGTAAGCAGTGTTATCAAGGAAAATGCCAAACAAACTTTGCTTTCCTCCTAAATGTAACATGCATCAAACACACACACAAACTCTTAGGACAAACATCTAGTAAAATTCAGTAAATAAATAAATAGCAAACAAACAACAAATATACACAGCAAACTGCAAATTATATCACAAGAACAATCAGAAAGCAAAGATTTTGATTCAAAATTTATTTTACAGCAGCAAATGTCCATAAAAAGACGCAGAGGGCTACATCAAGACCTTAAAAGGCCCCTGCTTCTTATTCTGTGGACTAGTTCTTTAAGAAGTATGTGCCATCCATGTCTGCTGATGATTTGTGTGGTACATATCCCATTCCATTCCAGTCATATGAGTCACCACACATCAAAAAACACGTTGCAGTTTCCAAATAACGAACATATTACAGCAACTCATCCCTATGGCAATCTCAAAACATGCCCAAAATATCTGAGATTTCCACTGAGGTGATTGTGTCAGTTTTCAATACTTCTCTGCATCAAAAATGTTCCTAGTCATGTCTTCGTACATAATCATGCTTCTAGTTTTGATTCTGTCCATCCCTCAATAACTCTCTACCATGCACTCTAGGGAAGAATATCGACCTACAACAGAATGAAAGAATCAATACTTCCATGGCAAAGGATCCCATGCCAACCCAGATAACAAGCGTCCATTTCCAATTCCAAATCATTCTCTTCAGCCAAGGTAGCTCAGAGTTCAGATATAACTCTGCACTATAGATTTCCGGTATGCCTGCTCCTGGAGGGAACTCAGCTCGACGTTCTAGAGTCACTCTTAGACAAGCGGTAGGAATAATTTTTTCAGTAAATTCTGTCATGTATAGATGTCGTGTCTGTGATTCTGAAGCAAAACCAAGAAGAAAGGATGTACTCCATAAGAGAGTCTCTGCAAAACGAATGGGAAAACTCTTGAATCGCAGCATACATGGATGACTTGAGGTTCCTAAAATCTTGCCTTCAGCTGAGAGAAACTCCAACTTGACCTAACAAATTACAGGAATTATGAAACTTGTGAGATTATAAGCCAAGGACAATAAGATTGAGGGAAAAAGAAGATAGCTATATTCCTTATCAAGGCTTAACATAACCAATAATTACTAGCTGAATTCACAATCGGATTAAACTCTTCTTTCTAGTATAAAATCATGTCCAAACCCCGAACAATAAATAAAAAATATGTTTTGGATAGCAAACTTGAGGTACAGTAATGGGCAAATCTCTGGTGAGATATGAATGAAAATTTTGAGTTTGATAAGTGACATAGATCTCATAGTGCATTCACAAATCCTAAAGAGGAATGAGAAGAGAGGATATGTGTATTTTGTGCCACAGGAGCAGTTGAAATAGAGAAACATGTAATCATAGAACCCCAACTGACAATGACATTCTGATCAAAAATATGCAGACCACAAATGTGGATTTTATGTCATTACTAATTGAAGAGATGAGAATAAAACAACTTAGAGAGTTTGAGATCCAAATAAACAGGAGGAGAACAAAAATTCATATGAAAGCGGCGTTGTCTTAAACCTCAACACCTCTTGGTAGTTAACACAGTTATAACATCAGTGGTCCAAAAGTCCATAGGACCTCGTGGATATAGTTGGAATCATTTCATTTCATAATTAAGAAGCACAAAACCGGTGATGAACTACATATGATAGTTAGATTTATGATTTGGACGTACAAATTTCATTGCTGCTATCAACTAGGCCTCGGTTGCTTAACAAAGTGCCTTCAAAAATTCATCTAGGATTCATTGAAGTTGTAGAAAATAGCAGCCTTGGTTCAGTAGCTAGGTGAACCCACTCGTCAGGGTTTCCCACAAAGCTATATTTGAAATAAAAGTTATGCCCTAAAAACATGTAAAATAAGTCACAAGGCTTGGTCTTTAACATATGACTATTTTGTTACCAACAGACACAATCCAACTATAGAGCAATTAAAGGTTATTCAGGGGAAGCCATCATCGAATAAAGCTTTAGTATCGTCAAGAATTTACCTGGAAGATTCCAAGCTTTATATTATAGTCGGACTCCGGAAGTGTCAATTCAACAGCAACCTCTAACCTGTGACTGGCTGGAATCAAGCGAGTAGGTACAACATTCTTCTGGTACCTGTCCTTTATACTGCTATGATTATCCTCCAAATTTGATATTGCAGAACAAGATTGAAGAGATACAAATGCAACTGGGTGAGGCTTAGTATAATCGAAATACAAAGCTTCTTTCATGTGAACTGGTTCCTCAACCAAGCTATGCATGACAAAGAAACCCAAGGCAAAAGCTGCAAGTATAAGCACTAAAAGTATGCAAAACACATACCAAGACAGAAAGCAGCCCCACCCAATCCTTTTGATTGTTCTCCCAACAGAGGGCTGCAGATGGGAGGGCCCTTGAAGAGCAGTATCAATCAGGGATGACATTTTTTCTTTTACGTTTAAAAGAGTTGAAGGAAGATGGTAACCCTGGCGCATCAAACAACTGGGCAAAGACAATACGCGCAGCATAAACCACACTTGAAATCCAACAGCCTGAATCACTATGTCGGCCAACCAAAACACAAAAGAACTAGATTCTCTACCTGTAGAGGATGGCTCTGGCATAGAATCAGCTACAGTTATTGTTTCCTCTCTACATGTATCTTTATCTCCATCCCTTAAAGATGACAGCTCTTTTCCCTCTTCGTCTTCCCCTCCTGCAACTGGTTCAACATCTATTACCTCCGTATTTTCATCTTTAACTGATCCAACACAATTCGATGAAATCTGACTATTGGTACTGTCACTCCCCAGTGGAAAACCATTGTTTTCCCATGATAACCTGGAAATATTCATCTTCCTCCTTCTCAAGGAATTATTTGAACGAAATCGGGGCTCTGTTGGTTGTTTCTCTGAGGAGGGCTCTGCCTCGTCCACAACACTGCTTTTCTCACAAAAAATTTCCTCCGAGTCCACATAACCCTCTGGATTTTTGTCTGCCATTTTTCCCGCTTGCTAAGCACATAACAATCTGAACACTTATAAAGCACAAGATATTTTGATAGAAAGAAAACCAGTTCAAATGTTTTTACCGATGCTTCTGCCTGTGCGTAATCATCAACGATATTCAATCTGAGCCCTTCGGTCTTCTCCGCTCTATAAAACAAATCTGCCCTCTTGCGTCTTTCCCTTAACGTGTTAGCTGCTATAAATTTTGGCCATCTCCTTGCCAACGTTATTTGGTAGCAACGGGTCGAAGGAATTTCCCTGCCTAAAACTGTCTCGCAACAATTGATTAATGGGCAATTTGTGGATTACTCTTTCGAAGAATGAATGAATGAGATTTTAAATATCGTCCACGAGATCGAAACCGTTTAAGGGATGGAGAATCACAAAGAAGAAACTACGCAAATTTCAAATTCTTCTTGATGTTGGATCTTTTGTTATGTATTAATGGGCAACAATTGATTAATGGGCAATTTGTGGATTACTCTTTCGAAGAATGAATGAATGAGATTTTAAATATCGTCCACGAGATCGAAACCGTTTAAGGGATGGAGAATCACAAAGAAGAAACTACGCAAATTTCAAATTCTTCTTGATGTTGGATCTTTTGTTATGTATTTTGACCAAAAAGTTGGCACTCATGTTGATCTTCTCCTCATCAAATAACTCATATAGATTGTCAATCCTTAAGTGGTGCACATACTGAGTACAGAGATCCTCGTAAGTTGTGCACTCCTTGATAAAGTGTCATTCTGTTTCCATCGCTCCTTTGCTACAAAACTTGCAAATTATGTCCTCTCATGTTTCTTTAGGAATAGTCAACCTTCCGGTCTCACACCTAAGATGATGAGACCCGGTCCTCAACTGAGCAATTAACAACCTTGCTTTCCCTTTAATAGCTGCCCCTAAATAAGTTTTTTCACCGTGTTCCTAAGTTGGGTTGAACTCTTTGACATAGTGTGTTTTTTTCCACCCAATTTGCTTTGTCCACATGGCAGTCATGAGTTTTTTTGTGACGTAATTTTTAATTTCTTCATTGGTATTAGGACACTAATGCAAGTCAATGTCCCATTTACTCAACCATTTGACATTTTGCTTCATCCATGTTTTCTTCCTACGGTTTAAGGCCTCCTTCACAACTATTTTGGGCCAACGGTGGTTATCCATGTTTTCAACCTTCTTTAAATAGTTTAGCAAGCGAATTATAGTTGAAGCCTCCAACGGAAAGGTTCCTGATTCAGCCAAAAGAATATCATAAGGGACTGAGGTTTTGAATTTAAGGTTGCAGGTGATGGTATGCTTTTGAATTCTTTCAAGTTGTCTCCATCAATACTTTGACATGCTGCTACCCCACACTTCGCAGCCATAAAGAACCACCGGAGTGACCAGCAAACCAAAGAGGGTTTTCTTAGTCTTCAATCCCAAAGTTTAGCTTTCTTGCACCTGTTTTGAAGTAAGAAAGAAGCTTTCCAACCTTCCTGTATCCTTTTGGTTCTACTAGTCTCCCAGCTGAGCTTATAGTGAAAGTCAATCCCAAGGTATTTGTATTCTTTTACTATCTCCAAAGGGTTGCCTTCAAAAGGAAGTTATCATGATTCCTTTTCTTCTTTAGGGAAAAGATCATGATTTTAGTCTTTGTGGTATTCACTTGCATTCCCACTTCTTGACAAAATAGATCTAAGGCCTTCAAAAGTTCTTTCAAACCATGTGTAGATTTTGAGATTAAAATAAGATCATTGGCATATAGCAACAACTTCACCACATACTACCAACTGAATACCCCCTTCTTTGCTCATTTCATTTAACCAATCTTCTAGCTTGTCAATGTATAGCCCAAAAAGAGTGGGTGATAGAGGACAAACCTGTTTGACTCTGATATCGCTGCCAAAACACTCAGACATACCTTCACTTATTATGATTTTAGCTCTTACCTGCTCATAAAGCCTATGGACCGCAGCCCTATACTCGTTTGGTATATTTAATTCAACCATTTTGTTTCATAGTTTGTTTCTAGGCACCGTATCAAAGGCTTTTTTAAAATCAATGAAGCAACAAAAGACTTCTTCACCTTGAGTGTCCCATATTTTTTCAATCAGGTGCCTAAGAGTGATGCAGTGATCAATGGTAGAGTACTTAGGCCTAAAACCAGCTTGCCCTTTTGCTCTTTTTCCCTCTTTTTCTGCCCAACTGTTGATTCTACACTCTAACATGCTCCCAAAAAGCTTGCCAAAAATAGGATTGACCATGCAGTAATTGGATGGGTTATTAATATCACCACTTTTGTAGAGAGGGATGACGACACTAGTTGTCCAGTCCGATGGAAAACCATCCCGAGTAACATCATTGAACAATCTTTTGATGTGTGGAGCAAGGGTTTCCACTCCCCACTTTAGGAATTCAGCTTGCAGCCCATCTATGTCCATCGCTTTACCATTTGCTAAACTTTTTATACCTTGCTTGATATCTTCAACCGTGAAAATCTCTCTTGACGTGCTAACCATGGGAGGGGAATTTTTCCCATGGGTTCTCTCATAAAGGTGCCTTGCATATTCTAACCATTGAATATATGTTATGTTATTCTCAATTTGCTTTCTCTTTTGTTGTAGCTCCCTCCAAAAACCCTTGGGGTTGTGTTTTCCAAGAGAAATTAACTCTTTCCTTCTTATATTAACCCATTCGCCAAGCCTACAAATGCCTTGACCTGAATCAGTTGCTACTAGGAATCCTTTTCCAAACCTTGAGATTGGTTTCATATTTTGGATGAAAATTTATTGATTAGGTAGTGAGAATTTTATATTTTTAGGAATCTCTTGGCCTTTCAAGTTTGTTAGTCCAAGTTTTGATAATGTGTAAGTTATAAATTTGTTTCAAAATGTAAGTAATTTTATGTTTATTATTAATTTTTTAGTGCCTTCCACAACATCATATTATAAGTTGGATAAACTCTTTTGAGATTTCTTCTAGGTTAATTTATATTTATAATAAGGAATTTATTATGGTTTAGAACATTTATTGGTGGTTAATAAATTCAAGAGATGTGATCTTATTAACATCAATAAATAAGCTATTATTATTTGTGTTAGATGAATTGTCAAAACTTGTGAAGGTAATGAAGCTTAGAAAATTATGTTGAGGAATCGCATCACCTCTTGTTTTTCATATAGGTGTTCTATCTAGAATGGCCTTTGGATTTAATTATCATGTCATTGCTCCAATGCCCATGGAATCAGTGGCACTTTTGTTGCCAAAAGTATATGGAAAGCTTAGGAGTCTATCAAACCATGGTTACTCATAAATGGAGATGGATTTCATAATGGTTTATCCATTAATCAACAGTCCATTTGATTGTCTCCCATCATCTTATTTCAAGACAAATACTTATAGATGCCTCTTGGATTCATTCCTTCAAATTCTTCAAAAGGTAATTAAGCATATCAACCATATCTCCAAGGCCAACTTCACATGGCTTTCTTGACCTCAAGCCAAATAAGAGTGCAACTTACGCTAAGTTGACTTTCCAACCTACCAAGCTATAACTAATGTTTTCCCTTCTCAATATATGCACAAAATCTATGTGTACTTTCTTTCATCCTAGTGGAACGATTAGAAGTGGTATATCAATTAACCCTTCTATAATTCCTTTTTGAAGGAAGGTATAGGTTTCTCTCACCTAACCTACCCATAATTCAAATAGTTGAACAATAAATGGTCCCTTTAATCCCCTAATGTCATCTAGGCTAAAAGATTTGCAAACTATTTGGAAAACTATTATGGAGCCTAAAATTGATTAATTTGTCTGGTGTCTACTATACCAAGTCTTGTCAATTGGCACTTGTTGATGCATCTTGGTATTTCCAATCCAAATTGTCCTTTTTGTGGGACCTAAAACACTTCTTCACCTTTTCTGGTAGTGTGCTCATACTGAGGATGCATGGTGTTGGATACATGACTTTTTTTTAACCCTTAAGGCCTTAATTGTTCACTTGGCACAATGTCATTTTGGGAAATGAGACTACATTTCTTGTTGTGTTTTACTAGTTGTCTAGAATACCTTTAGGTTGGAGATTATTTTCTACATTTGGAAAGATAGAAATTCAAGTTATCTCTAATTCTACTATGAATATTAATTTTGCTATTAACTATGAATCATTGATTATCTTTAATACACTCTTGTTGGTCCCAGTTCATGCTAGCAAGGTTGCATTGGAGCTTCGTCATCTCCAAAATTTGTTGGACCATTGAAATAATACACTATGAATAGTGACTAGTGTGCCACCTCCACCAACCTATACTAGATTCCCTCACCAAGACAAGCAATATAGCTACTCAAAGTCCTCATTTTGTCATCAAGAAAATTGTTGGAGAGCCACAACTCTACCTCCTCCACCACCTACAAGAAATATAATACCACCTCCTTAATTTTTAGTTGTCAAAGGGGGTGGTTTCCACCTCCTTATCACTCCACACCTTCTCAACAGTGCATATGGACCCCTTGTCATGCCCACTTTTTACATGACTAAATATTGACACAACCACAAAAAAAATACCACATACAACTCAAGACCAGATTACATTTAAGGAAAATCCTTTGTGTATCTGATGATGTCATGCTTATAATGCCATGTTAAGCGATCCACACTTAGTGTGAGAAATGAAATAACATAAGATGGTTGAGGGACACCTATTCTTCACACACATAACAGACGAAACCCATTCGATTTAGGTGACTAAGTAGGGTATTTGATCGAGAATGCAATCATATGAAAAACCTTGAATTTAGTAATGATTTAAAAATTGGGTTCTATTATCAATACTTAGCAATTGTAGGAAGGACAACTATTTAACAATAGTTGTATTGATAATTTAATATCACAAAATAATATTTGTGTTGCTTACACATTTATCCTTCTCTTATTTGCATAGCCCATATAGTTACATTAAACAAGAATTGAGTTTTGTATTATGCTAATGAAGTTTTATTTATTATTAATCAAATAAACTAAATGAATGGTTTAAAGAAGAAGAAATTATAAAGTAAAGTTATTTCAATTTTTATTTGGATTAAGCAATCATGCTTTATATTTTATTTAAATTTTAACAATAATCCAAATTATAACTTGTGTAGAACTATAGATAATCATTAATATAATTTACTAATGTCTCATTCAAATTGTAACTTCTATCTTAAATTTTCATTCCAAGTTGATGAGCTCATAATGTCATTATAAATTTATATCCTCAAATTTAATAATTGAATTATTTAAGAAAAGTATTAATAACTCCAATTTTAAATTAATCTTATTATTAAATTTTTTATTCACTAGCTAATAACCAACTTTCTAACTAAATAATTTTCTTCAAATAGATCATTCAAGTCATTTGTGTTTTATATTTTTAAGAATGTTAAGTTAATTTATTTTCTTGTTGCTTCTTTTCCTTGTTTGTGCAAATGGTTCTATGAAATTTATTCTTTAAAACTATTTCCCTTGAAATTATTATGTTATTCCAAAACTAAATTTAAATTTGAATAATTATCCACATTCTAGTTTAAGAAAAGAATAATTCATTTTAATCTCAAACTTTAAATAAATCTTAGTTTTGGTTTGAATTAACAGAAAAACTAACATCAATAACCAACTAATTTATTTCCTTTTTTAAAAATTGAGTCCTTCCATCACATTTGCAAACAATTGGGTTCTAGTTTCATCCTCAACTTTTATTTTTTAGATTTGTCTAATTTTTTTTTATCTCAAATTGTTTCTTATTGCAAGTTAGTTGTTGTCTACAAATATGATTTTTTGCAGGTTGAAGAGTTCAAAAAAATATTTCTCAAATTTCTCTATTGAATTTGGAAGCTAAATATATATCTATATATATAGAAAAACGCATTTATATAAGTATTTATAGACTGAATTATTTGCAGTTTTTTATATAGATCTAATTAATTTGTTATTTTTTAATAGCCAAATTAATGGTAATTGTCAACATATGAGATTTATTTTATTATATTTTTTTAATAGAAATGTAATTTTTGGAGGGCAAATAGCCACTCCATAATCTCCATGGAGTCGCAACCCTTATGGGTTGCGATAACCATGGGCCGCCCCTCTCATGTCCCATGGACGACCTGTGTATAGGTCGACCCATGGGGTGAACTTAACTTTTTTAAAGCTTTTTTACTTTTAAATTATTTATAAATGCTTTTTTTATTAATTATAATTATACAAACTATTGTATAGTATAACATATATATAGTATATGTAATAAATTTTATATGAATAATATAAAATTAAAGTTAAATATGTATATATATGTAGACACTTAAAAATGTCCTGAATGATATCACACACTCGAATCTGATATACTAACATCATTTCATCCTAAAACCCATCCTCTTTTCACTTGATTGATTAAATTAGTCTATCTATTTGATTAATCACATCATTTTCATCAATTAATCTAATTAGGTTAATTCCTACCCCTTTCATGCTAACCTTTCGTCCTATTAAATTGGATAAATCAAAATATCTAATTTTAACACCTTAAATACTCTCATTCAAACTAAATAATATTAATTATTTAATTAAATATCATTTTGACCCCTTTTCATTAAATAAGTTAATTATTTAATGAATATCTTAAATTCTCAGGTGATCCCACAATACCGGTTTACAATTTTTGGCCAAACTAGACACTGAAATATTTTTTTCTAACTAAATCTTCACTTTTGGGCACCTAGTGATTTGTGACATTTTGACTGTAGATTCTAATATATTTTTTTCAAAAATTTTGGAATCAGATTGCACTTCTTTTTCCATCTCCTTTGAAAACTAGTTTTTTCCAGTAAACAACATTTTTAAGGAGTGACGCTCACCGTATAACGCATAATTTTTTTTCATGAAGGATAAAATTCTATTTTTTTTTAATTTAGATTTGTAAATACGATATCTATTGCTTCCAATTGGTTTCAAAGTGTTTTATTGAATATATTTTCCTTAATCAAGTTTCAAAGTCAACCCAATTACAATTCAGACATAAGCAAATCGTATAACGCGTAACTTTTTTGTATGTATCGAAATTCAAATTTTTTTTGTTGGATCAAGGACTTTAATATCTAGTGCACTCATATTTTTCAATTTTTTTTTGATAATCTACTATTTTTCCACATGTGCAGAACAAAGAGCTTGATTTTCACTGAAAAACCTATGTTTAATAAAACTAAAAAAATAATACATAATAAAACCAAAACATATTAAAATTATATTCGTTGGATAGCTCGTTCTGAAGACTACCATCATCCAGTTGGGTCTGTGAAGTCTCCTCCATTTTCATCCTCAACCTGAGCTTTGAAGCGCAAACTTCTGGACTTTTTTGGTGCCTAAGGGGGTGAAGGGGGGAAAAGGGGGGTTCGAGCGAACCAGGGGTGTTCACTCGAACCCCCAAGGGGTTCACTCGAACCAAGGTTCACTCAAACCAAGGTTCACTCGAACTAGGGTTCGAGTGAGCCCCCTTTCCACAAGCCTTCTATTTTGGCTTTTTACCAAGAATGGTGGGCCCCATCATTAAATGGGTTCACCCGAAGGGGGTTCTATCGAACACCCTTTGGGTTCACTCAAACAAAAAGTTTGTTCGAACCCCCAAAAACCAATTTTTTTTGCATTGGATCATTTTTTGCAACTTTTCCTTCCTCACTAGAATTGTAAACCACTTTTGTGGGTTTATCCTCCCCTAATTTGCATAATTGAAACTTTGTTTTAATTATCAAATTACTAATTAATTCTAATTCTCCCAATTGCAAGGGAATATTCTTTGAGAATATTCCTTCTTTGCACATTCCTCCAAAAGGGAATATTCTCATGGAATATTCCTTCTCCTTTACACATTAAAATTTGGTTTTAATTAACTAAATGCTAATTTTCCTCCAAAAAGGGAATATTCTCATGGAATATTCTTTCCCTCTTCACTCATTTGAGAAAATGAATATTCTTCCTTGTAACAAACTTTCAATAAACTTCTTGAACAAGTTTTGGAAGTGTGCTTCTTTGCATGATTGTGAGCCCTTGATTAAAAATCAACTTGCATTATCAACCCTTGATGGGAATCCATGATCCATGCCTCCATCTTCTTTCCATCCTAGCCATTAATTGATTCTTTCAATCTTGACCATCATTTTCATTTTGCCTATTCTATAAATAAACCTTGCATCTATTAAATAGGATCCATCTTTTAATAGCAAACTTATGCTATTGAAAATCACTCTCATCTTGCATCCATGTTTTATGTTTTGAATGCATTTTAGATTAATTTATGTATACATTATTATCTTAGAGCATCCATTAATGGCTTCCATGATAACCTAGTTGCATCCATTTTGTATATTTTGAAACTAGGGCTTTAATCTTTCAAATCTTGCATACATTTAGAATAGCTTTGCATACACTCACATCGATCATCTTAGCATATATCATGTTAAATTAGCTTTCATCATGTTTCACTTATATCTCTCATCAGTTTTCTTCAATAAAATTGATTGAAAGAAGCTCATTATCCAAGGGATTGGGAAAGTGTCACCATTCCACATCAATGCAACACCACTTCCCCAATAGGATAAGTTTCAATGTCTTAGAGTATATGTTTATCAAGATTTCATGTTTTATAATGTTAGTTTTAATGGCTTCTTCACTTTGTTTTCATTGAATGATCTTATTGGGATTTATGCTTAGTGGTTTAAGTATGCTTTGAATCTATATGGATCAAGTGTAGTTAACCTATACTTTTTCATTGGTCACAATATATATAATGTATATATATATGTGTATATATCCTATAAATAATTATTGATTAAATTTTAGATATAAATGAATTTATGTATATATGATTATATTTATATATGTTTATAATTATATACACCTATTTATTTACTTTAATAATAATATTTTGGAATAACTTTGTATCCACATTTCCTTGAAATTAAATTGTAGAAATATATATAAATATATATATAAAGTTACTAATTAAACCTAATATTTTAAGTGTCTAATTTAATATTTAAAATAAATTTCATTTTCCAACTACCAAGAATTTAATCATAGAATTGTAATGCATTTAAAATAAGCACTTTCCAAACAACCACCTTTTTACTAATTGATTTTATTTAAGTTTATTTTTCCAATATAAAAATATGTTTCTCATGTGTTAGTTATCAATCTTAACTAGCTCATTATGCTCTTGAAAATGATATAGTATTTATTTACTTCCTAATCACATTTATAACTGTAGACACATAAAAATGACCAAAGCCTCCAAATAATATTTTACCATCTTTCATCCTAGCATAATTATGACATTTTAATTATGTTTCTAACCCACCTTCAACTATTAATTAAATAATTCATAATTATTTAATTAATTCATGATTTTCTATTCTTCATGATTATTAAATAAATAAATCTTATTTATTTATTTAATGTGTCACTAATTATCAAAGTCGTCTCATAATTAAATAAAGTCTCATTTATTTAATTAGTCTTTATCATTAATGTCCTCTTGATTATTTAAATAAATATATTTTAATATATTTATTTAATATGTCACTAATTCCTAAATCCTCTTTAATTAAATAGATTCATTAAATTTATTTAATTAATTAAACTACCTCTTCTAAATTAAATAATTATTTTTAATTATTTAATTGCCTTATGTGACATTTCCCTCTTTTTAAATAAAACAATTTATTTAAAAAATGACTTCACATAGTTGATGATTCTTCTTTTAGTAATTAATTTCAAAATCAATTACTTATTATCTTACAAAATCCATATTTTGAATTAATTTAATTAAAAATGGAAATATTCCTCTACAAATCAAATAATTGCTAAAATTACTGATTTTCAAAGACTCATCTTCTTATCTTTTGATTTTTACTAATTTCATCTCAATGTCACGTATATTCTCCATCATTGATTTAATTTCCTAAATTAAATCTTGTCCACACATTTGGGGATTTCTACCCTAACCCTAATTGAGAGTTGTCATTTTGAATCTTAACCATTGATTCTAGGGCATTTCTCAATCTCTCATCTCATCCGTCCATTCAAGATTGCATTTTCTATAAAATGACAATCTTGTTCTCATTTTCGACATCTCTTATCAATCTTGATTAATTTTATCTCTCTTTATTATCTTTTGCATTTATCACTTTATCTACTTGCATGCTAGAATCAATTTCTATTTGTATTTAGTTCATACAAATCCTTCAAAGTTTTTCTTAGGACTAGTCAAATATAGAATTTTCTCACACAAATCTAAGGGCACATTCTTCAACACAACAAACCAAGGAGGTGCAATGGAAATTAGCCATGGAGGAGAGAAGGATGGGTGAGCTTGTTCCAGTTTTCCTTTCCTTTTCTCATTTTCTCCTTTGCATTCTATTGATTGTTTGGATTTAATTAAATATTGCATGCATTATACGACTAACCAATCTATTTTGTAGAAATCCATCATTACATTTGGTGAACCTGACCCCTTAACGTGTTTTTGTAGGTTCTCATACGACGTCATTTTTTCTTTTGCAGGTACAAGAGTACGAAATGACGCAACTAATAGCCGTTGCGACGCAAACGCTATGTTGCGCTGCATTTGCCTTTGCGCGTGATGCATTCAACCTGTCGCAACGCATTTGAACTCGCAAGCGACACATTCGACCTGCCGCAACGTACTTGACCTCCCAAGCGACGCAATTGACCTATTGCACTACATTTGACCTCCTGCAACACAAACGACTGGTAACCTTTTTTCAGTTTTCTTTCAATTTCTGTTTTTTGTTCTTTTTTCTGTTTCAAGATTAGTGATTTCTTATGTTACTAATTTTTTCGGTGACAGCATGTGTCTGACTGGATTTAATTAATTTTCTTTGTTATTTCTTTCAAACAAATTACATTTTACACATATTGGTTAAAAAGAACAGACATGCAAATGCATATTGGTTAAAAAGAACAACAAACTTTGTTTTTCATTGGATTTAAAATTCACTCTTAGATAGAAAATACTACAAACGGTTAAAATAAACCCCTTGTCTGAAAAACACTACAAATGGATAAAATGAACCTTGTGCATTCTCTCTTTATACACATTTTATTTCTGGTTTAAAAAGAACACCATGCGAGTGTGATCTGAAATATTCATGTGCTCTCTCTTTGTTTTTAAACAAAGATCGATTGAACTATGAATATTTTGGTTCACTTTTGTTGAACTTTAGAAAATTGGGCCTGCTTTGGTGGGAAAAAGTACTCAACCCAAAGCGACTTAAACTGGCAACGAAGCTCTTTAGCCGAGCTACTTCCAACTGGTATATAAATGTGAATCCTAAGGGAAAGCCTAGGATTACGAGTGCAGATATGCCATACAGACCAAGTAGTAATCCCCAAAACTCTATTGAGCTTAACCTCTTCAGGCTGGAGTTCCTCCTTAATGGAGCTTAATCTTGGCCCCATGTATGACCACTCGAACAGATGTTCGAATTAAATCCTTTGTTGTAGAAAGCCAAAAACCATCTATTCTTTGGTGTAGCAACGGTTGTTGCCAAGGCACCCGCACCTGCGCAATTCTTAGTAGAAATGATCAATCTGCCATGGGAGTTTCATGGAGGTTGGAAGCTTGGTTTCCCTGAGAAGTGAGTGCACTATAAGGGGGAGCCCGTGGGGCCAAGCTTCTGAATTCATTCGCTAAGGATATGCGGTTAGTGGGATCCAAAAGAATACTGTCTTTGTAGCCCTAGGATTTTTGTCAATATCTTCCATATGGTTGATTTTCAATTCTCTTTACAACACCAAGTGTTTGCCACACTATTTTTAGAAAACTTCAACAAACTGAACATAAAAAATCTAAGACAAAATTGGTCAAATCTACAAAAACCTTTTTTTTTCCAAAAATTGCTTCCTACGACGCAAATGCTTTGTCAAACCACAATCACTATACTTTGAGCCGCAATCGCTCTGCTAAGCCGCATTCGCTCTAATGAGCCGCATTTGAATCATCCTGTATCGTATTCACTATACTGAGCCACATTTGCCAATATCAAACCATATTTGCCATTCTGAGTTGCAATAGCCAGTTTTTGAACCGCATTCGCTGTGACGCATTTGCAAAAATATCACAACCATCTTCCCACTATCAAAAATTGAAGTCCAAATCTTGTCTTTTCCAGAATTACATCAAGTCTTCCTTCATTGTTACTGTTTAAACCAAACACTGATTTGCTCAACTTCCCTCAACATTGCATTATAGGTACCATTTTTAGGATCACAATAGGATTTCCAATTCCATTCATTAGTTGCATTGGCAACTTCACCATCTCCTTAGACACTTACTTTTCCAGATTTTAGGAGTAGACTCTTACCATCCATTGTCAAAACTTTGCATTCAATAGTAGGTTATCATTGGACCTAATTACCCTTTGTCATTTAGTCAGATCTTTTGTGAATTATTTTCCACTCAATAGTCTAGTGTGGAAACTTCACTTTGTCCTCTTTTAGTCTTTTTATGGTCCATTGGTATTCCAAACTTGAATCATTGCCCAAAACTTTGTTTGGTCAAGTTGTCATCTCCTTAGAATTTTAAATAGTGAGTACATCTTAGGCTCCTTTAGTTGCATACCATTTAGCATCTCCATTTTAGAGTCACACCATTTTGCATTCACAAATCTTTAGCCTCATTTTGGTCTCATTTGCATTTCATAACATTCCTAAAATTCCAAAAAACCCAAAAACATAGTGTCATATTTAGATCATTGTCCCCCATCATCCCAAAGTTGAGCAAAACTTTTATGGTTGAAACTAGATTACAGAAAAAGAAAAGACTCTTGGATTCCTTTGGACAAGACACCAACTTTCTTGGTTTCACAACTAGCATGGATTCTTTCCCTAATGACATGAATAATCCTTCTTATAACATGGGAAATTCCAATATCAATCCTTTCACTGAGATGAACATCCCACCCGCTCCACAAGATCTTTTTGAACAATTTATCCGCAAAGACTCAAATGGGGAAGTCTTTGAAGAGGACATATTAACTGCTGCCCAACACCCAGAAGTTGTTGCTTTTGTGGAAGAAGTAGTCTTAAATGAATCTTCTAGATTCCTAGCTATGCTCCTTGACCAAGGGGCTAAGTTACCAAAGGGATTGATCTTAACACTCTTAGAGCAACTTCTCCCAATCCCCCATCACACAATCCTCCCATGGGAGCTTCTTCACAAAATGTCATCAACACCATCAATGCTACCTCCCTTGGTCATACTACCATAACAACTAACACAACATCTATTGGGGGTTCATCTACCCAAACCAACACCACATCACAATCCATCCCCCAACAAACATCCACCATCCCTTCACAAACAATGGGTGCAACCACCTCAAACCTCTTTGGAACTTCATCTAGTTTCATGAGTACATCAACAAACCTATTATTAGGTTCTTCAAATGCTATGGCAACCAACTCATCCAACCCTTTTGGGAGAAATAAACGAAGAGTTGTCATTCAAGGCACCCAACCTAATTCCTCACAGGTTAATACCAACATTCCTCATGGCCACAGTTTCTTATTTGGGCAGGGCAATCAAGGCGCTCAATCCTTCACTCCATTTGGGCATCAACAAGCCCAAAATCAACAAGGCCCTCAATCCTTCACTCCATTTGGGCATCAACAAGCTCAAAATCAACAAGGCCCTCAAATTCAGCCCAACATGGTAGGATCTCACATCGCCACTTATGCCTCTCAAGTTCATACACAGCAACACATCCCTCATCCAAACACTCATTTCCAACAACCGCCTAATTAGAACACTCATTTTTCTCATCAACAACCAATTCCAAATCAACACATCTCATCACAATAGGTGGGAACTCAATCCATCCCTATCACCAACATGTGTGATGCTAGCAACAACCCAGTTGTGGAAGCACTCACACTCCAACTCACTACTCTTCAAACACAAGTGGAGACCTTGCAACAATCCAACAAAAAGCCTTACATGTCACATGACTTGTGTCCATATCCATTCGATACAACCTTGTATATGCCACCCTTTCCTCATGGATATGTGGTACCTCATTTTCCCAAATACAAAGGCAAAACAAACCCTATTGAACACATAAGAGAATTCACCACTAGTTGTATGGACATTGCATATGAGCAAACATATCTCATGAGACTTTTTTCTAGAAGTCTCGAAGGTCATGCACTGGAATGGTTCTCACTATTGCCTAAAGGAATCAAAACATGGGATGAACTGGCAAACAAGTTTGTCGAAAACTATGCCTATAACAATGACACAGATATCGACATTGCCTCCTTATGCAGACTTACCCAAGAGGATGCAGGAGAGACTTTTATCCCATTTTTTCAAAGATGGAGAACCTTAGAAAGAAGATGTCCGGTAGAAATACCTGAAAAGGAGAAAGTCACCATGTTTGTACAAACTCTCCTAGGACCACTAAGGTATGGCTTACAAGTCCATTGTTGCACCACCTTTGTTGACCTTGTTGAAAAAGGTGTTCAACTTGAGAAGGCCTTGATCCCCAAAGGTGAATTAAAATATGGTGGCAAAACCATCAACACCACCACAAATAATAACCCAAGTAGCTCCAATGACAAAACCAAATACTGGGTTAAGAACAAACACATCACCAAAGACGATGTGGTTGATGCCAATACCGTAAATGCAACATGTCATGTACTCACCATCAAAGGAGTACAAAATCAAAATTCACCTATAACTACACCTACACCAACTGCCAATGCTATTCAAAGCAATCTTGCTCAATCTAATCAAAGGCAGTTGCGTCAACCTCGACAATTCCAAAAATGACATATACCCCTTTGGGTGAACCTATTGAAATTGTCTTGAAGAAACTTCTTCAAAACAAAGTCATAAAGTTGGAAGAACCTAAACCATATTACCCTGGTTAGTTCAAGCCATCATGGTGGGATGACAACACATTTTGTGATTACCACCATGCCAAAGGGCACACAACCTCCTCTTGTTATTAGTTGTGAAATCTGGTGCAAGACCTTATTGAAAATCACACCATTGAGTTAGGTGGTCAATCATTCACGTCTAATGCAGATCATACTATTCAAAAGAACCCACTGCAAGATCATGGTAAACCTTCCTCGTTTGGCACAAAGAATAACAATAATCAAGCCAATCATGTCCGTCCTGCCTACAATAACGTCTGCCCTACTTATAATTATCTCAGTGGTACCATTATTAACAATCTTCGCGCTGCTGATGAAGATAAGTGTGTTAATACCATTACCATTAAAAAGGCCCCGGAATGCAATGTCACCACGCATAAAAGCAAGGTCACTATCCCAGGTCCTTCTTCCCGTCAACCTAAGATCACCATACCCGGTCTGTCTACCAGACAGTCGAACCCTAAACTAGAATTCAACCTTATTGAGCAATTGAATAAAACACCCACTCAAATATCCATTCTCGAATTTCTTCGTATCTCACCCGCACGTAAGGCCATCTTGGATAAATTCTTGCAAGAGTCATCTATCCCAACCAACATTGATGTTAACCATTTTGAGACTATGGTCGAATATCTGAATTTGCCTCATCACATTACCTTTTCGAACAATGACTACTCCTTGCCCAAACCATCTCATAATGATGACCTTCATATTGAGGATTTTGTCCACAAACATAAGGTTAGACGAGTCTTAGTAGGTGGCGGAGCAGGATTGAACATTTGCTCTTTAAAATTGGTTAAAGCTCTTGGCTTCTCTGATGCATGTGTAGATGCTACCAAGAGCATTGTCATCAAGGCATACGATGATGAAGAACGCGCTTCTAAAGGCATCATTACAATTCCACTCTGGGTGGGACCAGTTATCATAGATACAACATGTCAGGTCTTGGATCGTGACATACATTATAATATCTTACTTGGTCGCCCTTGGATTCATGCTCTGAAGGCCATTCCATCCACATACCACCAATGCTTGAAATTCCCTTTTGATGGTACTAAAATCACTATCCCAGGAGATCCTGATCCATTTCAATACTGTACCAATTTGCGAGCCACTGTTGAGCAGCAGGTACCCATCAATCGAGAAGCCTCAGCTTCCACGTCGTCCAAATATATTGACCCATCTACACTCACCAAATCATCCATTCCATCAACTTTTGCCACACCATCTTCCTCGACCTCCATACCAAGTAAAGACTTTCAGATCCAAGACCTTAGCTGTGGAGAATTTAAACTGAATGCGGCTTACTGTATCACCACAATACCTAAGCCGCCTAAAGTCTATGGTAGACCGTGTTTCGCCGTCGAGCCCAAAACAACTTTCAAGGTTCCACCAAAAAGTGTTTTCACACTGTGGGGCGATATGGGTAATGAAGTCATCATTAACATAGATAACTGGATCTATAAAGACCCAAAAGAGTTGCCTCCCCTACCAGTGCATCTCTATGGAAAAGGCTATGATATATGCAAGGCCCTATGTTTTGACAGCACAAGTGGTCTTGGAAAGGACAACAATGGAAGGAGGGAACCTATTATCATTTCTGCAAGACCAAGGTACATAGGGTTAGGGTTTGACCAACTCGGAACTGATGATCAACGTACCTATGAACTTTCAAGTGAGGGTGTAACGACTACAGAAAATGTCAAGACATGCAAAGAATCCCTTATCGAAACTGACTCAAATGAATGGGAATGGGGATATGAGAAAACCTTAAGTGACTATGATATTGACGAACTATTCCTAGATCCTGGTCAACTCCCCCTTGACGAACGATTCTAACAAGAATTTAACATTGACCCTATTGACCAATGTTCCAAAAATGAGGAATGGGTAAGCATTCCTTAGGATCCAGAAGAACATAAAGTGTCATCGGCAACACTCGAATTATCCCACCCCATTCCTGAGCCCACCCATGAGCCTCACTTATCTGAGCCCGTCGTCCATACCTTTGAGATTCCATCCAGTAATCATGATGTTGATACTTTTGTGCCCTATTATGACTTTGAATTCGACTCATCTGACTCTGAGTATGGTCCATCCATTGCATCTAACACAAAAGTTGAAATTGACAACTTTTCCTTCACACTTGAGGCTTCAATTTGCACACTTTCCACATCTTCCCTATCATTTACCAACATTGACGATGGGATCCCCCTTGTTTACCCACAACTGATTGACTAGGTTCAACAAGATCCACCAGTGATGGACATCTTTCAGAATGATGAGGCAATTGCAAAATTCATGGGGCTCTGAGAAGGCATACCATGAGGTGATCACAAAACAAGATTTTCCATTGACCTAGATTGTGCAACTTATTGCAGGGAGACTGTGCAATCCTCCAGTTGCAAAAATACAAAGAATAAAACAAAAAAAAGAAATGTTTTAGGTGAAAACCGCAAGGCACCTTTTGACAACAAAATAGTAAAAACAAAGGACGTATCTGAAGGTGAAAACCTCTTTGAGGTGCCTAAGGATGGAGGATTGGTCTTTCTTCCCATGACGCAGGAAAAATCAGCTATGCTCATTGAATACACAATGGAAGTTAACATAGCCACACCAGAGAATCCCAAAATGATTCTCTTGGCAGCATCATTGTCAGAGGAAGAAAAACTGAATTTCAACAATTTTTCACAGACAGGAAGGTTAACTTCGCATGGTCATATGTTGACATGCCAGGCCTTGATCCAAAATCGGTTTTACATCATCTTCCTCTAATCCCAGGAATCAAGCCAATAAAACAAAAGTTGCGCAAAATGCATCCACAGATTGCCCTACTTGTAAAGGCTGAACTAAAGAAGTTACTAGAGGCGGGGTTCATAAGGTCAATAGATTATGCTGATTGGATATCCAACATTGTCCCTGTCATAAAGCCAAACGAACAAATCTGTATATGCACGGATTTCAGAGATTTGAATAAGGCTTGCCCAAAGGATGATTTCCCCTTACCAAATATAGACATGATTGTTGATCTCACAGCAGCGTATGAGATGCTATCTCTCATGGATGGTTTCTCAAGCTATAACCAAATCCGAATTGCAACAAAGGATCAACATGAAATGACATTCACCTGCCGATGGGGAACATACTATTGAAATGTCCTGCCTTTTGGCTTAAAGAATGCAGGCGCCACATACAAAAGACTATGACAACAATATTTCATGACATGATGCATATCCTAATGGAAGATTATGTGGATGGCCTATTGGAAAAATCTTTGACACGAAAAGATCATCTCAAAGTCCTGAACAAAATTTTTAGATGGCTTGAGATTTACAAGGTTCATTTGAACCCAAAAAAATGTGTCTTTGGAGTCACTTTAGGTAAGCTATTGGAATACATAGTTTCACGACGAGGCATTGGGGTTGATCCCGCAAAAGTAAAAGCAATTCTGGATATGCCTCCACCAAAAGGAATCAGTGAGTTGAGAACACTTCAGGGTAGACTGCAATCCATCTGTCGCTTCATTGCGCAGTTGGTAGACAAGTGTCAACCATTTCAATATTTGTTACGCAAAAGCATTCCCTTTGAATGGACGGACAAATGCCACATAGCCTTCGAACAAATTAAGGAATGTCTATTGGCACCACCAGTCTTGATGCCACCTATTGAAGGCAAGCCATTGATCCTATATGTCTCCGCAACTACAAATGCACTGGGGGCATTATTCGCACAAAATGACAATGAGGAGAAAGAAAGACCCATATATTACATCAGTCGCACACTGATAGGATATGAGTTGAATTATACAACCATTGAACGTGCATGCCTTGCAATTGTCTTTGCGGCGCAGAAACTAAGACATTACATGTTGAGCCACCAGACACATTTGGTAGCCAAGATTGACCCACTAAAATATCTCCTAAGTCAGGCAACATTGACAGGCCGTTTGGCGAAGTGGGTCATGATATCGAGCGAGTATGACATACAATATGTTGAGCGCAAGGCAATAAAAGGTCAAGTAATAGTAGATCAACTTGCAGATGCACTGATCCAAGCCACTCATCCACTGATAACTGATTTTCCTGATGAGTCTATCTTTCACACGAAACCAGCCTTACCATGGAAACTATACTTTGATGGGTCGCACACCGGTCATGGCTCAGAAGCTGGCATCTTATTTATCACACCACAAGGGGATTCAATTCCTAAATCATTTTGGATCGCCTTCCCTTGTACAAATAACATTGTGAATACGAAACATTGGTTACAAGTCTCAAGATAGCAATTAAATAGAAAACTCAGACATTGCTCGTATTCGAGGATTCTCAGTTAGTCATCAACCAAGTGAATGATGATTATGACACAAAAGATGACAAGTTGCTGCCCTACAAGCGAATGGTGGATAGTTTCATGACATATTTCATAATGATTGCTTTTGAACAAATCCCAAGGACACAAAATAAGGTGGTTGATGCAATGGCTACTATTGGATCTCTCTTAGACATCCCTAAAAATGTGTCACAATTTGAGTTCTTAGTAGAATAGTTGTTGATGCCTGCATATGATATCCTAGAGTTAGAAATGGTTTGTGAGATTGTTGGTCCCAATTCACCTTGGTACCAAGACATATATGATTATCTTAAATCCCAAACCCTACCACCCAACCTTTCCAACAACCAACAAAAGTCCTTTATCCGAAAAGCTACTAGACCCACCATCATTAGTGACACCCTATACCGTCATGGCTTTTATAACACCCTTCTTCGCTGTCTCGACACTGATGAAGCCCAAACAACTTTACGAGAAGTACATGAGGGTATATGTGGATCTCATTTGAGTGGTCCAATGTTAGCTCGGAAAATCACCAGACTTGGATACTATTGGACGACATTGGAAAAATATGCTCTTCAATTTATCAAAACATGTCGGAAATGTCAGGTGCATAGTGACCTAATTCACACACCTCCACAGGAGCTAAGACCGATCACTTCTCCATGGCATTTCACACAATGGGGACTCAAACTCGTGGGAAAGATCCATCCATCCTCCTCTAATGACCATAAATTCATAATCATCGCCACTAAGTACTTTACTAAGTGGATTGAAGCCATCCCTCTCACTTACATCATCGATAAGCAAATATCAAAGTTTATCCTTAATTACATCATCTATCGGTATGGTGTTTCGCAATCCATCATCATAGATAATGACAGTCCATTAAAAAATTAGGACATTCGTGAGCTCTTTGAGTGATTTGACATCCAACATCATTTCTCCACCCCATATTACCCACAAGGTAATGGCCAAGCTGAGGCATCAAATAAAACAATTCTTCGCATTCTTAGGAAGACCGTCAACAACGTTGGTCGAGATTGGCACCTACAACTTAATCCTGCTTTATGGGCCTATCATGCTAGCATTCTTACCCCCACTGGAGCCACTCCATTTTCCCTGGTCTACGGATCTGAGGCCATATTGCCCATTGAGGTCGAAATTCCTTCTCTCCGAGTCTCCTTGAAAGGAATGATTGATGACAAAGAGTACAAAAAGTCTTGCCTACATGAGCTAGAAATGTTACAAGAAAGATGACAAAATGCCTTAAATCATTTGTAGGCATATCAAAATCGTCTCTGTTGAAGCTATAACAAAAGAGTAATGGTGAGAAAATTTGAAATCGGTGACTTGGTCCTTATGCAAAATCCAAGAAATCAGGATGACCGTGGAAAACCTGGAAAGTTTGAGGCTAATTGGCTCGGTCCCTATATTATTATTGCAACATTCAGTTTTGGAGCTTATCAGTTGGCCACACCTAATGGAGAATAGTTGACAGAACCAATCAACAACTTACATCTGAGAAAATTCTACACATAGCATCAGAGAGCTTGGCTAAAAACCCTAAAAATACAAACAATTTTTTTTTGAAAAATAGAAAAAATCGTCCCTTGATGAAAACCTAGCAAACAGGCGTCTTGGTGACACCAAAAAAAAATTAAAAAAATAAATTCATCCAAAAGTGAAAACCTGGCAAACAAGCACTTTGGAGAAGTACCATGGTGAAAACCTGGCAAACAGGCGCCATGCATAGTTGATCATTGCTTCGCCATCTACTATTACTCAAATCGACCTTTATCCACTTTCCATAATCACAAAGGTCCGACACATTCACGACACTTGTCCTTAAGTCCTGTCGATTCCGGCCATGGTTAGCATTTGGTTGACATCATCCCTTGCATATCCTTGCCTTTTGCCTTGTGTCTGCCTATCTCCATATCATTGACTCAAGTAATCCCCGCTCTGTCTGGGGGCAAGACCTTTATCACGTAACTGTAGTGGGTGTTGCACATGATCCTGCATCCTTAAAAAGTCTTGAAAAATCTTAAAAATTTGAAAAAGTCCTGAAAAAAGTCCTAAAAATTCAAAAGTCTTGAAAAAGATCTAAAAATCAGAAAATGTCCTAAAAAAATAAAAAAATAGAGTCAAAGTCAATGTTTGTTTGGTCAATCCAGTCAGTCACATCAATCAATCTTTTGTCCTAGCCTGAACTACGTTGTATTTGTGCACTTTCTACGTAGGCAAGATTCATCTTTGAATCCCCGAGACATTAGGTCAGTCTTTCTAGGTTTGTCAAAATAAAATCATGATTCAAACCTTTGTCCTGTGGACAAGGTCATTGGTCATGTCGAACTATGAGGTCTCTGAGTGCACAACGTAGGCAAGGCCATCAATCGATGAGCCCCCGAGGCCGCACTAGGTCAGTCCATTAGGGTTCATGGCACAACATTTTCACACACGTCAAAATTTCTTCAAATCAAGCAAATCTTCCATCAATCCCAAACAATCAGTCTATCAACAAATCTGTTTCATCAACATTTTTAGTCAATTCAGCATGTCAACAATGACATGTAGTCAACTTCTATCAAGACATTTTACCTTGGCAAAATTTTGGGTTCTTCTTCAGATGTGTCCTTCTGAAAAGCAACTCTCGTCATTTCTCTACGCTTTTGGATGTGTCCTTCCTAAGCATCATCATCATCATCTAGCATTTTCATAGATTCTCCTAACTTCAAGAATCGATCTCCAAGATATCAACGTCATTCAAGATATATCCTTCCTGAATTTGATATCACTCAACACTTGGCAAACTTTATCCATCTTTTTGATGATTATCATGATATTAGTTCCTTATGTCTTAGGAACCATGACATATCATGATGATTATCCTTGTATTCTTGTAATCACCTTGCTAATAGTTTCTCAAGGATGTCCTGATTTCAGGATTTAGAGAAGCAATGAATTAGCACGATGGTTCTCCTGTCTGTTTTGACTATCATGTGGCTAGTTTCTCAAGGATGTCCTAACATCAGGATTTAGAGAAGCAGTGATGTCTCATGATTAGCCTGGTTTTTCTGACGGTTGGACATGACAAAATGACTAGGGGTATTTGGGTTCCTCGTATAAGTCATGATCATCTGTGTATGCAACTGTTGATCTATGTGATGGTTCGACCTTGCACACTATTGATCTACGTCATATCATAGTGTTTTTTGACCATCATGGCATTTTTCGCCCAATGATGATTAAAGAGCAACAACTAGGATAGCATTATAGCAAAGCTTTGAAGGATTTTAATTTATGCACTAACATGCATATCTTTCTTCACACTAACATCAATCTTCGCCTTCTCTTCTCTCGTTCTCTGATGATATCCTGTGACATACACAAAGAAACAAAATTGCATACATAATCATATGAACATCTCATATTCACATTTCACATTTGCATAAATCAAATATCATATTCACAATGCATTTACATCCATCCATAAACCATCATTTACATCAACATATAGGCATCATAAATAACATTTGCATTAACATATAAGAATCACATCATCATCACATTATACAATGCATACATACATAATCACATTCATAACTGTATTCATAAACATAAGCATAACATCCATACATCTCATAGCATCATGAAGGCATCACATAGCATTTGACAAAGCATAAAATACCATAACAAATAAAATCATATAGGCCACATCAAAAACTGCATCGTATATATAATCTCAAAAATGTAATGTCACAGGATAAAG
The DNA here is from genome assembly GCA_007115665.2 of Sequoiadendron giganteum. Lineage (NCBI taxonomy): Eukaryota > Viridiplantae > Streptophyta > Pinopsida > Cupressales > Cupressaceae > Sequoiadendron > Sequoiadendron giganteum. The sequence continues at coordinate 784,547,199 of CM021102.1, read as the reverse complement.
TCATATGATATCCCAAAAATGGAGCTCGTAGGCTCGAATATCAAAATATGATGGTGTCTAAAAATAAGTCCTATGATGTCCCTCCTTCGTCCCGTGGAGGTGAACTGTGAGGTAGTTGTGGCTAACTCATCAAGTGAAAGGTGACCTTAATAGGAGTGGTATCCTGAGCTCAACAACAAATGCGTTGCCCTTTCTAGCAATTGTGCAGCCTAACAACGAATGCGTCGCTCGATATGACAATCACGTCGTGATTTCTCAATTGCATCGCTTGACCTGGCGATTGCGTCGCAACATTGCAGATGCGTCGCGTAATGTCTTGATTGCGTCGTTTCCCTTATCAAATGCGGACTGTTATAAATTGGCATATCTACCCAATGCACTTGCATCGCGACGCAAACAAATGCGTTGAACACGAAGGCATTTACGGCTTATGCAACAACATTTGCGTCGCAACGCATTTTATTAACCCCCCGAAAACCCTCACAAATGCATAAAATTTAAAAATTTACAAGTGGGATTGGGTACTTACCGGTGCCTCTGCGCCCTTGGGTCGTCGGAAGGTCCGCACGCGATATCCACGGTGGTCTGTCATAGGAATCGCCATCGTCATTTTAGGCTCTGATCTCTAAAAATTCTATATAACAAATGAGAAAATGACACTTGGTTTTTCTTTTTCAACCTATTTATAGGTTGAAAATTAGGGTTTTTGACCTAGTAGGTTTGTACTAGAGGCTCATTTGACCATCTTTCACTGGAATTTTGGCTAGCTTAGTGTCCTTCACTGTCGAATCTGATCACGCCATTGTTCTTCTGGCCATTAATTGAATTAATCAGGACACTTTCCAATTTTTTCTGACTCTGGGTCGAAATTCAAAAAAAATTCCGAGGGGGCATAGGCACTCCGTACCTTCGTTGGGGCATATTCTAGACTTGTTTTCTTTGCCATAACGTGATAAACTGCATTATGACAAAGAGGGGCAAATGTAGACACATAAAAATGACCAAAGCCTGCAAGCAATATTTTACCACCTTTCGTCCTAGCATAATTATGACATTTTAATTATGTTTCTAACCCACCTTCAACTATTAATTAAATAATTCATGATTTTCTATTCTTCATGATTATTAAATAAATAAATCTTATTTATTTATTTAATGTGTCACTAATTATCAAAGTCATCTCATAATTAAATAAAGTCTCATTTATTTAATTAGTCTTTATCATTAATGTCCTCTTGATTATTAAATAAATATATTTTAATATATTTATTTAATATGTCACTAATTCCTAAATCCTCTTTTAATTAAATAGGTTCATTAAATTTATTTAATTAATTAAACTACCTCTTCGAAATTAAATAATTATTCTTAATTATTTGATTGCCTTATGTGACATTTCCCTCTTTTTAAATAAAACAATTTATTTAAAAATGACTTCACATAGTTAACTGATTCTTCTTTTAGTAATTAATTTCAAAATCAATTACTTATTATCACACAAAATCCATATTTTGAATTAATTTAATTAAAAATGGAAATATTCCTCTACAAATCAAGTAATTGCTAAAATTACTGATTTTCTAAAATCGCATCTTCTTATCTTTTGATTTTTACTAATTTCATCTCAATGTCACGTTTATTCTCCATCATTGATTTAATTTCCTAAATTAAATCTTGTCCACACATTTGGGGATTTCTACCCTAACCCTAATTGAGAGTTGTCATTTTGAATCTTAACCATTGATTCTAGGGCATTTCTCAATCTCTCATCTCATCCATCCGTTCAAGATTGCATTTTCTATAAAATGACAATCTTGTTCTTATTTTCGACATCTCTTACAATCTTGTTCTCATTTTCAACATCTCTTATCAATCTTGATTAATTTTATCTCTTTATTATCTTTTGCATTTATCACTTTAGCTACTTGCATGCTAGAATCAATTTCTATTTGCATTTAGTTCATACAAATCCTTCAAAGTTTTGCTTAGGACTAGTCAAATATATAATTTTCTCACACAAATCTGAGGGCACATTCTTCAACACAGCAAACCAAGGAGGTGCAATGTAAATCAGCCATGGAGGAGAGAAGGATGGGTGAGCTTGTTCCAGTTTTCCTTTCCTTTTCTCATTTTCTCCTTTGCATTCTATTGATTGTTTGGATTTAATTAAATATTGCATGCATTATACGACTAACAATAACAATAAAGAATAAACAATCTATCTTTCATTTTATTTTACACTACTAACATCATATAACCTATTTCATTTAAACATGGGAAGTCACATCTCTCCCATAGATTCTTAAGAATTTGAGAATCTCACAAGGCCAACATGTGTCCTCCTTGAGAACCCAAGATAGTCTTCATCTCTTAACATGTATACTAAAAGGAAAGATCAACAAAGAAAATGCAACCTTGGATAATGGGGCTCTCCACCCAACCATAGGGTTGATAATCAACCCACCCTTGAGCTAGGGATTACATAACTCCTTCTAGACCTGTACTTTTACATCATTTTTCTTAAAAGTCAACAATATATTAAGATACACTTAAATAACACAATATTCACATACAAGCTTAAAAACATTACATAAGCGCTTTTACATAACCCTCACATTCACAATGGATGCCCTCTTGGGATCCTTCAAGGGAAACCTAACCCTCTCTTAAGAGTACAAAAAGAAAACAAACACAAAAATCATGCACAACACTTCCCTTTACAACCCAACAAAGATCACAAAGATTACACATTTCCTTTTTCAAGAACAATCCAAGAACAACATGCACAACCATTAACAACAAAATCAAGAATAGAGGTTAAACCCTACCTTACAATGCTTATCTCAACAATGGAAGAACTTGGTGTAGAATCCTTCCCAAAATTTTCTCCTCACATACTCCTTCTTCCTCAACACCCTTCTCTCCCTTCCTCTTTTTCTCTAACCTTCTAAAAATCTACCAAGATGTAAATTTTTCAAAGAAAATCCAAGAAGACAAGAAGATAAAGAGTTCCTCTCCTAAAAAAGAAACCTATAAAGAAAGAGGAGAAACAACTTATTTTCCAACCACCCAATTAACTAACCAACTCACATTTTTGCCACTTCTCAAAAGGGGAAATTTAAGAGGGTTTTAAACACTAATAAAGGTATTTCCTAGGTAAAGAGAACTCCTAACCTATAATTCTATCACCTAAGGACCTTTTAGGACCATTAAAACATAATTTAAATCACATAAAGAACTCTATAAATCATAAAAGAATAAACATACCAAAATATAACCCATAAAGGTAAATAAATTAAACTTTTGTATATACACATGATCATACAACACATTAAAAAATATTTCACAACATCATATCTCATGACCCTATTTCTCCATACGAGATAAGGTCGGTATTACACAAGGATAAAACAACAGAAGTAGCTATATAACCCCAACCACTATTGTAAACATTCACCCGTTCACTCAAAGAAATGTGTCAATACATCACATGAATAATAATAGCCAAAGCAACTATCATAAATTAAAACAAAAACCAAAAATAATAATCAAATAGAAAATCACATATAATGATCCAAATCTAATAACCATCACAAGTAACATTAACATAAATAATTTGTATCTCCTCAATATCTACTCACATAACCACTTATTGAAATCAAATAATAAATTAATCTAATCAATAATAAAAATCCATCATCTAGTAATATCCATAACAATCAAGACATTGTTGCAAGAATGATGGTGTTTTCATTGATGACAACAAAAAGTCTACTGACTGGTGTTGTCATTGGTGTCAACTATGGGATGAAGATGTTAAGGATATTGAGAAAATTATGGAGAAGAGGAAAAAAGGTTATGCATGTGTAATTAAGACCTTGAGGAAGTGATTTGAGTACATGGAGCTATTATTTTGTTGTAGAGTTTGAAGATGAGTTGGCATGAAGTAATGAGCTGAGATGATGTCTCTAGAATTATATTGTGAAAGAGTTCATAATGTGATTCAGTATTGTGCTTCATGTTCTTTTTATGTTGATGTTATGTCTGTGTGAATCTTATAGGTTATTCAAGGTTGTTAGAGGTTGCTATATGGGTTTTTGGATCATTGTACAGTATGAGATATTTTCACTAGTGTGTGAACTAGTTGTTTAGTGATGTTTTTTGTGGTCTAGGATAAATGTATTTGCTCCACATTTCTCCATTATTTGAATTCAGGTCATTCACATTTGGGAAGTTTCTTATAATGCTTTTATCTTTCTATATTCAATTTTTTACTTGATTTGGTGTAGTACAGTGAGAGTTTCATTTATTAGTATGCAAATAACGGTTACTAGTTGTTCTGAATTGAAGTATTTAATGATGCAAGCTTGGATGAAGAGTTTGATGAATCTTAAGTAGTTTGTGGATTGTTCTGGATTGAGTTCAAGTGAATTATGTTGTCTTAAACTTTCAGCTTGATTTAAGGAAGCGTGTACTAAATGATTATGGTGTTTAGCACGGGTGTTGGCTGACCTTGTGTTTAACACTACATGTGAGGCTTGTGGAAGAATGTTGAAGTGTGTTGAGATCTAATTGGATCCTAACTAAGGATTTATGTAGGTCACCTTTCATTCCTTTCCACCATGGGAATGTTTAGGTGCCGACCTATTTTGAATTTGTATGTATAACGACTAATGGTCGACATTGGAGAAAGTTTATGAGGTAGATATTGATATAAATATGTATGATGTTGATGCAAGAGGGTGAAGGAAAGAAGGGAGAAGTAAGATATAGATGCAATATTAATTTGAGTAATGTGTGTGATGCGAATTTGAGCAGAGCAGTGTGAATTTCATGTTAGGGTTCCTAAAAGCAGCGAGTTGAAGGAATCTAAAATCTTTCATGTGAGATTGCAAAACTGTGCAAGAAATTATGGTGAAATCCTTGTTGCATTGAGAATTATTTTATTTGTGTAACATTATTTTTCTATCTTCTTGTATTCTTTTTGTGGAAGTGAGCCTTTTGGACAGTGTGTCCTATTTTGGCAATGAGCCTCCTTGTACCAATTTTTCTATTACTTATATTGTGAGCTAATCCTCAAAGAGGTTTTTCCCTCATTAGGTTTTCCATATAAATCTGGTATTCTCTTGTGTACGGTGTTGTGATTTTAGTTTTTGTTATCTGTATTTCATGTTTAATCAAACTAACAAAATAAGAGTTTAATGAATGCTTGTGGATCTAATTACTGTTGAGAGTTTTGAAGGTTTAATTTGTTACAACTGATTCACCCCCCTCTTAGTTGTCTTGTTCATTTAAATAATCCATAAGAGTATTGTCACACCCCATTTCTAAGTTACCAAATTACTTTCACTTTTTCTGAGTAAATATGATTTTAAATGCAAGATTATGACTTTAATATGTCCAATAGATGAATGAAATATATGAATATTCATTATGATGAGATTGATTTTTAAATACTTTAATGATGCAAATGATATATGATGAATATGATTTTCATGTTATTGGCTAACTTCGTTCATGATGCACTAAGTTGGATGCAAGAAAGAATCGAGCCCTCTAGTGGGGAGAGGGAGAGTATCACCCAAGAGAGTAAGTTGGTATGGAAACAACTAATGTACCTACTCAAGTTAATGCACACACTCACGCCCTAGGCTAGACAAGCTTTGTCAACTCAATTTGGGCTATGTTCAATAAGCAAGCCTTGGTGATAGTTTTTGGGTTGATAGGAATGTTTGGGTGATTTTCGTTGATTATCTATGATTGTTTAATTGGTTTGAGTCATACTATTAAATCCTTGTATTGAAATGTATGAGATATACTTTGTGTATTTAAATATATATAGATATGTATATATAATAAATGTATAAATATGTATATATACATATATGATAACCCATATATATGAGTGTATTCGGGCATGAGCATGTGTAGGTAGAAATACCGATGTATAGGGTAAACCCACAAAAGTGGTTTACAATTAGAGTGAGGAAGGAAAAGTTGTGAAAAATGACCCCATGCCAAAAATTTTGGTTTTTGGGGTTTGAAAAAACTTATTGGTTTGAGCAAACCAAAAGAGGGTTCGCTAGAACCCCAGTTCAAGTGAACCCATTAAATGCCCTAGGCCCACCATTCCCCCCAAAAAAACAAAGAAAACCTTTCTTTGAAAGGGGGTTCGCTTGAACCAGGGTTCGAGCGAACCCCCCTTTTCCCACCTTCTCACCCTTTGGCCCAAAAAACTCCATAATTTTTCCCTTCAAAGCTTGGGTTGAGGATGAAAATGGAGGAGACTTCACAGACCCAACTGGATGATGGTAGTCCTTGGAATGAGCTATTCAACGAATATAATTCTAATATGCTTTGGTTTTATTATGTATTTGTTTTTTTAGTTTTATGAAACATAGGTTTTTCACCGAAAATCAAGCTCTATGTTCTGCACATGTGGAAAAATAGCAGATTATAAAAAAAAATATAAAAAAATGAGTGCACCAGATATTGAAGTCCTTGATCCAACAAAAAAACTAAAATTAATACATACAAAAAATTTACGTTGTATGCGGTCCACCTATGTCTGAATTGTAATTGGTTTGACTTCAAAACTTGATTAAGGAAAAAATATTCAATAAAACACTATGCAACTAATTAGAAGCACTAGATATCATAGTTACAAATCTAAATTTGAAAAAAACAGAATTTTATCCTTCATGGAAAAAATGTTATGTTGTATACGGTGAGCGTCACTCCTTAAAAATGTTGTTTGCTGAAAAAACTAGTTTTTGAAGGAGATGGGAAAAGAAGTGCAATCTGATTCCAATTTTTTTGAAAAATATATATATAGAATCTACAAATAAAATGTCACAAATCACTATTTTTCATCATCTTCAAATTCCTCGTGGTTTAGCCGCTATAGGTGCTCGAAAGTGAAGATTTAGTTAGAAAAAATTATTTCAGTGTCCAATTTGGCCAAAAAATGTAAACCAGTATTGTGGGATCACCCTATACCCATATGTAGACATGCCATACATATGTGTATTCGTATGGATACACACACACATATATATATATATATATATATCTTATAAAGATATTAAAATAATAATACATGAAATACAATAATATATGTGTAGTGTCAAAAAATGTCGTCGACGACATTTTCACACTTGTTTGGGTCCTCCTTGCTGAATTGAGGTTAATGATGCCTTGATTTAGTGTTGTAATGTGGTTGACACATTCACATTAGGTCCTAGGCCCTTGTGAACTAATGAATTTAAATGGTACCTTGCTAAAGTGTTCTGAAGTGTTGTAACACACTTTCACACTTTTCTAGGGTTGTCATTAATAATTAGGCTTTTTTATGCTTTAATTGGCCTTAAATTGCATCCACAAGTCTCATTTAATGTATTTTTTCGAGGATAATCCCGACACAAATCATTACCCAATCCTAATTCAGGTGTTTTAGGCTTGAATGGCCCAAATTTAGTGATTTGGGACTCATTCGCCACCTTGGGCGAATGAGTACCACCTATATTTTTGGGTCCCAAACCTAGTTTCACACATTTCTAAGCATTTTTAAAAATGGTCCCAAAAATTATGCTTAATGGGACTCATTCACCATCTTGGGTGAATGAGTCTTGTGTGGCCCAAAATCAAATATAATTCAAATTTTTGGTTCGATTTTATCCTCCTAAATTTGATATCAACTTGTAGTGTTGTAATTTTGAGAATTCTTACATAATTGAGCATAAATACAAGGTTTTTTCACTCATTTTCATCCTAACAAGCAATCAAGTGATCCTTATAGAAAATTGAGTTCACAAGAGCATTCAAGCATTTACAAGAGCATTCAAGGGAAAATTATCAAGCATTCTAGAGCATTCTTGAAGCATCAATCATCATGTCAAAGACTTCATGCATCATGTTTATTTTTGAGCTACTAATTGTGATGTAGGGTTTATGATTCAAGCAAGAGTCAAGATCTACATCCATTGGAGCCATCTCACACAATTTTTCAACACTTCATTGATAGAGTTTGGTGAGTTCCAACATTATATCTTGTTGATTCATCATTCTCCATTCCTATTTCATTCTATTTCAAGGATTGATTTGCAAAACAGATTTTGACCAAGGAAAACCCCTATCCACTAACAAAACAACATTTTCCCCTATTCTTTATGTGTGATTTGTAGATCTAGGTTGCAGATTTCCTAAGGGGCAAGGTTGGAGAAAAGTTGTCAAGTCATTTAGAGTTGTCAAAGTTGTCATCAAGCCTTGGAGAACATTTGAGAACACCTACAGGTCAATTTGCAGAGATTTGGATCCAAAAACTTGCAAAAGTAGATTGAGTATATTGAGGAGAGAAGATTTAGACTTTAAAGCTTCAAAAATCCCCGACTGGACTAATTCACCACTTTTGGCGAATGAGTCCCAATTTAAGTCAAAATTCAGATTTTTACAGATTTAGATACCCATTTGGCAGATTCTTGTTCCCATGCAGAAACCCAGATTATAGACTGATTCACCCAACTTGGTGAATGAGTCCCACTCAACATTAAGATTGGATTTTATAGTATTCCAGAGCTCCATTCAACCATCTTTAGATTTCTAGGTGCACACATTATGTTCTGTAGCTTTTTATTCTATTTCATTTACTTTTCTAGGTCATTTTGTAGGTAATTGCATTGAATTGGGGTTTAGTTTTGCATCTTGCATTGCATTTATCTTTCCAAGTATAAACTTGGTATCCCCTAGAACAACCCTCTTGCAAGATCTCTTTCCCCTTTGCATTGAGATCTCAAAGGTTTGTTCTTGAGTGAAAGCTTGTGAAGATTGTTCTTCTCCTAGGTCCTAAACCCTAGAAACAAAGCCAAAACAATTTTACACCTTTCATTTTGGTGAATTTGCATTTAGAACATCATAATTCTGATTTGGAGTGCATCATCATCCTAGATTTGGCTTGCATTAAGATTTGCATTAGTTAATTTGCATTCTAGGGTTTTAAATTTTGCATTAGTGAAAGTTCATATAGCTTGCATTTTTGCATCTCATTTCATTAAAAAATTAAACAAATTCTACATTTGCATCTAGGATACAATTCATAAAATATAAAAAGCATAAAATCCAACTGAAAATTTCTAAATTTTTTGAAAAAAAATCTCATTGAGACTCATTCACCACCTTGGCTGAATCAATCGCAGTGTAGATTCTGCACTACATTTTTTGGCATATAAAGCTTTGTTTTTGAGTTTATTTTTGTTGTTATTTCCTTTCTATTTCAATTTCCATAATTTTTGTTATAAGCATTTCATTGTTCTTAGCTTACATTGCATTTTCATTTATCTTGCATTCAGTAGCCCTTGCATGAGTATTTGGTATCTTATTGCTAATACTATAGTGAGAAATTTTTTGAGACTCATGTCATCCCATGATAGCACAATCATTGTGGATCTTGGGTTGTCTAGATCTTTCACTCCTAGTATTGACACTAGTACACTAGTTATTGACAATACCCTTAAAAACTCTTTACCTTCAAGTAGTGTGATGCAAGTTGAAACAAGGATTGATAATGTCCCGCAAGAAAACATAATTCACATTCATGAGGACTTAGAAAACCTACAACATCAAGTGCAAAATAACAACATTTCAACTACCGTCATACCTACTATAGATAACATTCACCGCATGCTTGAAAGTGAACATGGACTTGACCTTACGCAAAACATAATTCAAGTATTTGGAAAGCACCTCACCCCTCAACCACTAGTTGTCCTTTACCTACAAGCAATGTCACAAGCCAAGGAGGAACTCAAATTCATCCTCCCACAACAATTGCCTCAATACCTACCTATACTAATCCTCAAGTCACAACAACAATACAACCAACTAGTAATGTGATTCCTTCCTTGAGTACTTCTGCTAGCATCCCTAGCTCCTTTGTGGCATCGCCTATCATATCTCATACTACCTTACCACCTATAAGCATTCCATTCACTTGTCCCTCAAACACATACACCCCTTCACCATTTTCACTTCTATATCATAACACAAGTAATGAACCTTTCATAAATTAACTCTTCCAAACCGTATCATCCCTTCAAAAACAGATTTCCACCATCAAACAAAATCAAAATGGCCCACCTACATACTATGTTAAAAGCAATCCATTGTCCTTGGAGATATTGCGAACACCAATGCCACAAGGTGTAGAGGTGCCTAGATTCAAGAAATATGGAGGGAAGGGAGATCCTTCTAACCATGTCAATTGTTACACCGCATTGTGTAGTGACTTTATCCTTGATGATAAACTTTTGGCTAAGCTTTTTCCTAGGTCCTTGGAAGACATTGCCTTGGAATATTTCTCTTCGTTACTGAACAACTCAATTCATTCATTCAATGAACTTTTTGAGGCATTTTTCAATCATTTCCAAGTGCATATGACTCCTAAGATGACCTTGGCCGATTTGATGAGATGCAAGCAAAAAGAAGACGAAAATATAACTGACTTTATCTCACGATATCAATTGCTTTATTCCCAAATCGATGTCAAGGTTCTCGATCCCCACCTTCAAAAGATGATCATAGAAAATTTGTAAAGAAATATACAATACAAGCTTACCATGATGAAATTCCCCTCCTTTATGCACTTGTGTACTGCCCTCCGTGATTATCAAAATTCTATTAGTAGTTGAGATACAAAATCCACTTCTAGCCAAATTGAGAAATCCAAGCCCGTAAACCAAAACAATTCCCAACCTTTTAGAAAAAAAAAAAGGTTTCCTTCAATTCAATCCCCTTCAACACACAAATCAGAATACCAATAACCAAGTAGTCGTTGTTAAAGCCATGATACCCTTTAGCTATGGGGACCTGAAAAGACAATTCGCTCCCTTACCCGATACCCTTCATAACACAATGTCACAACTCATAGAACAAAATATGATTACCTTGCCTCCCTTTAAACAACCTGATCCTAGTAAACCATTACGCACAAGCTATAGATCAAATACTTATTATCATTATCACCGACAAAATAGACATGACACGAAACAATGTAAGCATCTTAAACATCTAATGCAAGACCTCATTGATTTTGGTCATCTTTTCCGTTGGAGGTGTTAATGATCATAGAAATAATTTTGTTGCCCCTCCTAACCAAAATTTTCAAATCTTTACCAACCCCATGCCTAACCATAACGTTTCATTTGTCAAATCTAGCGAAACTATAAAGAATGATGTGATGAATGTTGATATAGATGATGATAACAATTATACCATTCAACATGATCTTATCGATGATGATACTATGGATGATATGGTAGGAGTGATAGAAGTTATTCCTCATAAGGGCTGAACTAAAAATCCTCTTGACATTGCTTTCTCCTCTAAAGATATACTTAAACATGCACCTGATGGTCCTCTTTACATAGCCGACCATATCTATGATAAGCCTACCAATGGCATACTAATAGATCCCATCTGTGGAGAGAATGTGATCACTGAGGAATTTTTACTTTTGCATGAACTCTATCAAGATGTATATGGCAAACCGAAAGCATGGATCAATATGCATAATGGCTTCACCTGCCCTATGATGGGATCGATCACTCTTACTTTACAAATAGGACTGAAAAAATTAGATATCTCATTCTCCATCATCCAGTAGTTGAACCAATTTTGTGTGAATCTAGGCTACCATGGATTCACTTCATGAATGCCATCCCTTTGATTGTGCATAAATTCTTAAAGTTTCCCTTTGACGATGGAATATTTACTATTCATCATAATGGCTTTAATCCTTTGTCCTCCCGTGGAAACTTTCCTTAGATTTCTTTTGGCCCAAGCCTATATAACCCATAAAACCATGAGAAGACTTCTTTTTCTTGTCCTATCAAAAGTTCAAGGAAAATAAAGTAGCAAAATTATCCCTTCGAAACATGTCCCATCCATGATCGAGCCTACCATCCTAGACGAAACCATGATTAAGCCTAAAGAAATTCCAAACAACCAAGACCAACCTAAGATAGAACCTTCACCTACCTCCTACAAACGACCAAGAGATAATGAAAACAATCTCGTCACACCTCCTAGAATAAAACAAGTTTACAAAGTCAAAGAGAAAGTGGTTGAACAACCTCTCGTGGTTCCTTCCATTCCTCCCCTTAGGGAAGAAAATAAACTGATGGTTGATCAACCCGCTCCTACACAAACACAACTCGAAAACAAGACAAAAAGAAACAATGGTGCTAGAGAGCGTAGGTGTAGACGTCGTGCCCTTGCTCGCATGTTACATGAAGAATTAAATAAAGAAAATCAAAATCCAAACTTGACTGAAGCAATGCATGACAAGCCTCCTCCTTCACCAAAACAAAAAGATCTCATAATGCAATCACAACAAGAGTTGAACACTTATTTAGACATTATCATTCAACCTCCTGTTGTGATTAACTTAGATGATGATGACGAGGTTACTAAAATTGATGAAGAGGTGCATAATGAATTAAATACATTGTTTTCCTCTTCCATGAGCTTAAATGACAATTCTGTTAAGAAGAGTGTTGAACCTAGTGCTGGTCCTAGTTCAAAACTTGCTATTGCCCCTTTGGCTAGTTGCCTACCTTCAGTATACAATGAACATGATTGGGATGTGTATGACATGCTTTAGGTTGACTCGCATGTGCTTTACTAGTCTTTTACATTATTTATTTTTCATTTTCTTTTGAGTGACTGCATGTGCATACTATGATCCCCCGTGACGTTTTGTTTGATGCATCTCTCTCTCTCTCTCTCTCTCTCTCTCTCTCTCTCTCTCTCTCTCTCTTCATGACATTCCTTTATTTGTACCTTCATTCTTCTTTATGTCGTAAATCTTTTCACCTTTTTCATTTATCTTGTGTTTTCCTTTTGGGGATGACGCAAGGCGTCGAGACATTCATGTCTCTTCCATGTTGACCCAAAAGGCTTTTCCTTTGCTTTATCTTTTTCATTTGTGTTGTGTTTTCCTTTTGGGGATGACGCAAGATGTCGAGACATTCATGTCTCTTCCATGTTGAGCCAAAATATTTTCCTTTATCTTTTATTTGTCTTGTGTTTTCCTTTTGGGGATGATGTAAGGCGTAAAGACATTCATGCCTTTTCCATGTTGACCCAAAAGGTTTTTCTTTGTTTTCACTCTCTTTGTATCATTCTTCTAGTTCTATGTGTATTTAGGGAATGATGACAATTTCGAGCTCGCTAAAACCATTGTAGCAAGAACATACTAACCCCAAATCTATAGATCCCTTATGTGTTTGGTGTTTTCATTTTTGGGGGTAACCCCTCTCTTTTCCTTTCCTTTTGCATGATGTAGTGTTACTTGGAAACATATGAATTGGCATAGGGTTTTCCAAGTTGACTCTCATGTCTTCTTTATTGTTTGCATTTATCATTTGCTACTTTAAAGTAATTGCTCACGGTATGGTGTTTAGTAATTTCTTTAAAGTGGGGGCATACATTGGTAGTATTATTTTGCATTTTCCTTTTTCACGGTTCATGGTGCAATCTTCTTATTTTATATGTTGTGTTTTCTGCTTTGTGGATGACATTGGGTATGGTGTCCTTCAAGAGCATGATCTATCTTAGCATATTACATTCTTCTTAGTGGCTTGATGCGACACACTACATCCCCTAGGTTGTGAATCTTCTATTTTTGATTAGTCCTCTCTTGGAGACATTAGGCACTGTGTCGCCAAAAACTGTAGCCCGACACTTTTCACTCATTTGGGCCCTTGCCTATGGATTTTGGACCTTTTTGGACCTCTTTTTACCTCTTTCCAAGCCTTGTGCCAAAGTGTTGTAAAACATTTTCACACTTTCCTAGGCTTGTCATCGCCAAATCAACCCTTTCTTATGCTATAATGACCCCTTAATACACATACATGCCTTATTTTAGTGTGTTTTGTGAGACAATCCCAAAAAACAACAATAATCATACTTTAATCCTCGACAACCAATGAAAATAGCCTAGGTGGACTAGGTCGCCACCTTGGGCGACCTACTCCCATGTGGCATAGAAATTGAAATAAACTTAATATTCTTTCGGGATTTTGTCTCTAAAACCCTAAGGTCGGCTTGTATGGTGTTATTTCGGGAAAATTAGGGCATAAACTCTATAAATAAGGGTTTTCCCCCTCATTTTTCACCTTCTTCATCATCTCTCATTATTCTCAAGCAAGCTAGGGTTTGAGTATTCTAAGTCACCAAGACACCTCTCTCAAGAAGCATCCAAGGGTTGAATCCTCCATTGCTGCAACTCAAGATCTATCATCAAGGCAAGGTAAACTCCATTTTTTTCATGCTTCATTAATTTATTTCATCTTCTTGGTTTGATTACTCAAAAGGGGTTTGACTAAGGCAAACCCCTAATCCCTAACAATCAACAAGTTTTCCTTCTTTGTGTGATTTGCAGGTCTTGTAGGAAGATTTGGCAAAGAACCAAGGTGGAAGAATATTCAATAAATTTTCCAAGATCTTCAAGGTTGGAAAAAACCTAGTTGAAACTTGGAGGACCTTCACAGACTAGAATCTTCACTTTCGGGACCAAACACCTAGAGGATCAGAAAGCATAGACCGAGGGATTCCACTTCCAGTTTCTAATATTAAAAAATTCAAAAGAGGACTAAGTCGCCAACAATGGTGACCTAGTCCCTCTGAACCAATTTTTTAGAGATTTTGGTAGATCTGGATACCCTTTTGGCCGAAACGAACTCCAATGCAGTTTTCTAGAAAAAAGGACTAGGTCGCCCAGAATGGTGTAATTGTCCCAACAGACTTAAATTTCAACATTATTAGCATTTCTAGCTTCTACAAGTTTCCAGGTGCACACCCCTTTCATCTCCAACTTTCTGGTTTAGTTTAATGTATATTTCTTAGGTTATCTTGTACATACTTGCATATCATTATGTGTTTTCCAGCATAGTTGTATTTCATAGATTTTACATTAATAGTTAGCTTCTTAGATATCAGTTCATTTCATTTAGGCATATTCACACACACCCCTAAATCCATAATCCTTTGAATGAACTCACCCAAAAGGTATATTATTAGGTGAAAGAGAGTCATTCTTCCATCCAAGCTCCTAGGTGAAAAACCCTATGAGCCTATTGGGGAATCCTCTTTCCCTTCTTGTATATGTTTTTGGTGGTTCATTTTGGTGAACCCAATTTTCCTACACCCTCTTGTCTGATTTAGAGTCCTTCATTGTCCTAGGATTAATTTTCATTGCATGTTGCATTAGTGAAGTTGCATCCTAGGGTTTCAAAATTTACATTAGTGAAAAGTGCATATAGGTTGTATTTTTTCATCTCAAAACATTTATCATTTCTGAAATTCTGCATTTTCGTGTTAGATCTGCATTGTACAACACATAAACCACCTATATCCATCAAAATATTTTGAAAAATCTCAAAAAAATCACTAGAAGGACTACGTCGCCACTCTAGGCGACCTAGTCCCTTTAGGCTTCTGAAACTACCGTTTATAGAGCTGAAAACCCAATTTTTAGGCTTTTGTTTTGTGCCATCACCTATCTATATCAATAGGTTGTGTTTCTGTTACATGTATTTGATTAGAACTAGCTTAAATTAACTCATTTCATGCATTGCTTAGTTTCAATTTTGCATATACTACATTTCTCTTTCAGATTGTTACATAGTGTAATAAAAAATTACCTTGTTTCCCATCTGAAAAATTTCATTTCTATATCTTACTTTAAGTCATTTCATTTCATTCTCTTTCCCTTCTCTTCATACCATATTTTCCTTTAAAAAATGTGGCTTTGATTTGATTTCAAATGGATTTCATAAATACAATATTCCTTCTTATGAGTTCAATGTAGATTACAATAATGAATTCATTAAAGAACATGTTAATAACCAAACCATTGACACAATTCTTAACATTACATTACCCCTCCATGAGGATGTTAGTGTTGGCAATCATAACAATCATACTTGTGCTTCTCCCTATACCTCTCCTATTAGTGATGAAGGTATTTTGGTGACAGAAGACACAAGTGTTGAGGGTCTTGATTATCCCTCTCCTCACCCCCTTTCCAAAGACACTAAATAACAACATGATGAAATCATAAACACATTTCTAAGCATTACCTTACCTAGTCTCCCTAACCATGATGATCAAACTTGTCCTTCCTCTCATATCCCTCCTCGATGCAAAGAGGACATGTTGGTGTTAGAAGATC
This sequence comes from Sequoiadendron giganteum, assembly GCA_007115665.2. Taxonomy (NCBI): domain Eukaryota; kingdom Viridiplantae; phylum Streptophyta; class Pinopsida; order Cupressales; family Cupressaceae; genus Sequoiadendron; species Sequoiadendron giganteum. Next base: position 784,530,971 of record CM021102.1, on the reverse strand, counting down.
CTTCTCCTAAGAGTCATGAGACTCTTGACCCTCCTTTCCCTCATGCTCCTACCATTTGGGACAATCTATTTGAAAATCCTAGGTGTCCTTCTCTTGATGCCTCCACCCCTTGTGATGAAGCATGTGATGAACCTCTTCCAAGCTCTCATACTAGGGTAGATAGTATGGAACAAGAGAAAGAGACCTTAGAGCAACAAGATAATCAAATAGAACCCTCTCCTAAGCATCCCATCATTGATCATTCCCCTACCTGTGACGAAGTCATTTTTGAAGAACCAATCCTTGAATGTCAAGAACATGAGGGTTGTAGTTCTCCTAAAATCTCTCCTCCTAGGGCAGATATCATGATGTAAGCCAAGGATAATATTGACTCTCCTTCCCAAGGGGATGTTAATATTATTCAACCTCAACTCATCCTCTATCCCCCTTCAAACAAATCCAAACCTGAACTTACTCTCTACCCACCTCAACATAACGTGTTGCAGCAATTGAGTCATCCTAACATTGCTCATACACATTACAAAAGAAATAATCTGCGCCAACCAACCTCCACTTCCTTACCTTCATCCCCTCCCATCTTACTTGTTGCTCCTCATTTAAATTCATTCCTTAGGGAGTATGACCTTGTTGACCAATTAAGGAATACTCCCGCTAAAATATCTTTATGGGACCTTATTCAATCCTCCCCTCACTGTCACAACATGATGCAGAAAGCCTTACAACAAATTCCTATCCCTTCTTATGCACAAACAAATGATATAGTAGCTATGATTCAAGGCTTAAATGCTAACATTGTTTTCCATGGAAGTGAGCTCCCTCCTTTGGATGTACAAAAACAAGTTGAAGCCTTCATAATCATATCTCAATACAAATGCATAGGGATAAAGTGAACCCTTGTTGACAATGGCTCCACTATTAATGTGTAGTGTCAATCTCTTGGATAGGATCCATATAGATAAATCAACCATCCAACCTACCTCTTTATCTATCAGTAGATTTGATAGTAAAGGACAAAATTCGCTTAGTGTGATCACTTTGCCTCTCACCATTGGAATGGCCACATTAGACACACCGATCCATGTTATGCCTAATGATGTTTCATCCAACGTCATTCTAGGTAGTCCATGGCTTCATGCTATGAATGGAGTGCCTTCCACTCTTCATCGCAAGATGAAATACATCTACAAAAACAAAGTGTACACACCTGATGCTGATCCTGAACCTTACAGTGTCTTACAGCTCGAGCAAAACAAATCCAAACCCTTCACCACCTTAACACGCACCAAACACGTTCCACAATAGTGGTTTACAAGTTTTGGCCAAACTGGGCACTGGAATTATTATTTTTAACTAAATCTTCACATTCAAACACCTATAGCGGCTAAACCGTGAGGAATTTGAAGATGATGCAAACTAGAGTCTCATCAAATTTTGTCTGTAGATTCTTAAAATATTTTTTTCAAAATTTTTGGAATCAGATTGCACTTATTTTTCTATCTCCCACGAAAACTGAACTTTTTTTAGAAAACAACATTTTTAAAAAGTGGCGCACACCGTATAACTCATAACTTTTTTTCCATGAAGGATAAAATTATAATTCTTTCGAATTTAGATTTGCAACTCCGATATCTAGTGCTTACACTTGGTTAGATAGTTTTTTACTAAATATTTTTTCTTTAATCAAGTTTCAATGTCAAACCAATTACAATTCAAACATAGTGCGACCGTATAACGCGTAACTTTTTTTGGATATATCAAAATTCAATTTTTATTTTTTTGTTGGATTAAGGACTTCAATATCTAGTGCACTCATATTTTTCAATTTTTTTTTTGATAATTTGATATTTTTCCACATGTGCAGAACGAAGACCTTCATTTTTGATGAAAAACCTATGTTTAATAAAACTAAAAAAAAAATACATAATAAAACCAAAACATATTAAAATTATATTTGTTGGATAGCTCGTTCTAAGGACTACCATAATCATTTGAAATAAATTTGAAATAAATTCATTTGATACCCCAAAAGGTAAATCAAGAGTGATTTTTTATTAGCATTTTGATAGGTGTAAAGGAGACTCATTTATAGGTATGGTTTAAAACCAATGAGGTTCTATCCAAGGGGGTTTGATCTAATGTGGTTTGATCAAACCCTCTTTAATTTGAATCCTTAAAATGGAAATTTTTAAGGCTTAAATCATTATATTTTCTAAAAATATGTGATTTCAGCAAAAATCAGTTCCTCTCAGAAACTGTAAACCAACTTTGTGGGATCACCTTGGCACCAGCACCAGAACCCATACAACCAAAGTCCTTAGAAAATGATTGGGGTTCCTTAGAATTCACACCTCCTTTACTAGGAGAATCCAAGATCACAAACCAAGACTCTAACTAGGGAAACATAGTCTTGTCCACACAAGACTCGATTGATCCTTCAAAAGCATCCACCTCAACTAATTTAGCCACCAATGCAAACAACGAACCCTCACCCAATCCAAAAGCGCTGAAAAATCTCTATGGAAAAGGTTATGAACTTATGAAACAACTTGGATATAGTGGAAAAGGATGTGGTGCTAACAAAAAAAGGCATCCACAACCCTATTGAGCCTAGTATGCAGACAACTAATCATGGTCTTAGTTATTATCCTTTAATCGAAATCATCAAGCCTTCCTCCAGCACCAACACTATCCCTCATCGCCCTTTTAAACCCACCTTAGGAAGTGATGCTTGGACACCAACAAAGAACTCTTTGCTTAAATCCAATGTCATCTTGCAACCCACTACTGATTTGGATTTTACACACTCCTCCAAAGGAGTATAGAAAATATTCCAATCTATAGCGCCTTGCGTAGGTATGACATCCTATACCAAGCAAGACCCTTCCTTTTTGAAAAAACAAGGATAACCTTCTACCCTTGATCAAGAGGGTATCTTGTTGAGACTCCTCCATGATCACTTGATCTCCCTTCCTCCCCGAACTTGAAAGAAATGTTACCACAAAAATTCCTTTTGTGCCTACCACCAAGTTCATGGTCATCACACTAATGAGTGTAAGGCCTCGAGTAGAAAAATTCAACATCTTAAGGATTTTGGTGCTTTCCCTTTTTTGGGGGCACCTCATTCCTCTAATTGATACCAATTTTCACTCAACCATGCATCTCCTCAATCCTTTCAACTCACTCTTGTCTTGCACTAAGTGGGGGCAAGGGGTTAGTTAGCCTCTTCCCTCATATACCACTTGTCGTTGTCTCTTTTGACTAGTTATTAACCTTTCATGAACATATAAGAGCAAGCTTGGACGACATGTCTTAAGTTGACTTGCATGTGACATACTACCCTTTTTTATGACGTAGCTTATCGAAATTATATGACTCGACATAGGGCTTTTCGAACAAGCTCTCATGAGCTCTTCCTCTTCTACTTTAAATCACTTTCTCATAGTAATGGTGTTAGCAACCGATTTAAAGTGGGGGCATACATCGTCACTCACATTTCACTATGTGATTTTCCTTTTCTTGTGATTCTCCCTCTTGGAAACATTAGGTACAATGTTTCCCATGATGAGACATTGCACTTGTCCTCTCTTAAAAACAAGATGAGACTATTTTCACTTTTCCTCTCTTGGAGACATTACGCATGATGTTCCTTAAGATGAGACATTGCATGAACTAAGAAAAATCCCTTTGAACATTCCTTACATCATCTCTACAAAATAACTTTCTTTTGTGGTGCCTTATCAAAGTTATTAGGAAGTATAGCTTTGGTATGGTTTAAGTGGGAAGCCCAAGTTGCACGACTTTCCCCATAGCCACCTTTGTGTGTGTGAGTACATACCAACCTTGTGTAGGTTTATTACCCTTTCAGGCCTTCTCACCCAGTGGACAACCAGAAGTCTCGTCGCCCCAAAGTGAGTAAACATCATCTTTTTGGACAAACAACCTAGATCTGATCCACAAGTAGCTGGAGAAACAGTCAAAGCTTGATCCAACCTTTTCACCTTTATCTTTCTCTCCCTTCTAGTTCTTGTCATTGCATGATCATGAATCTTGTTTTTCTGCAAATCATTCACCCTTGAATGTGTTCTCTTGCATTGATGTCGACTTGACTTAGAATCTTGAACCCTGGGGGCTTGACCACCTCCTTCTTCTTTGTCATTCTTCACCATCTCCATTGGGTTACTTTAGTGTGAGTTTGAAGCAAGTCCATCCTCTCACTAAAGTGGGTGCTAAATGTGTCGCCAAAAAGTGTAGCCTTTGACACTTTTCACTCATTTGGGTCCTTTCCTATGGATTTTGGACCTTTTTGGACCTCTTTTTACCTCTTTCCAAGCCTTGTGCCAAAGTGTTGTAAAACATTTTCACACTTTCTTAGGCTTTTCATCACCAAATCAACCCTTTCCTATGCTATAATGACCCCTTAATACACATACATGCCTTATTTTAGTGTGTTTTGTGAGACAATCCCAACAAGCAACAATAATCATACTTTAATCCCTGACAACCAATGAAAATAGCCCAGGTGGACTAGGTCTCCACCTTGGGCGACCTAGTCCCATGTGGCATAAAAATTGAAATAAACTTAATATTCTTTCGGGATTTTGTCTCTAAAACCCTAAGGTCAGCCTGTATGGTGTTATTTAAGGAAAATTAGGGCATAACTTATATAAATAAGGGTTTTCCCCCTCATTTTTCACCTTTTAAGTCTCATTTTCTCCTACCTTCTTCATCATCTCTCATTCTTCTCTAGTAAACTAGGGTTTGAGTATTCTAAGTCACCAAGATACCTCTCTCAAGAAGCATCCAAGGGCTGAATCCTCCAATGTTGCAACTCAAGATCTATCATCAATGCTAGGTAAACTCCATTTGTTTCATGCTTCATTAATTTATTTCATCTTCTTGGTTTGATACTCAAAATGGGTTTGACTAAGGCAAACCCCTAATCCCTAACAATCAACAAGTTTTCCTTCTTTGTGTGATTTGCAGGTCTTGTAGGAAGATTTGGAAAAACCAAGGTGGAAGAATCTTCAATAAATTTTCCAAGATCTTCAAGGTTGGAAAAACCCTAGTTGAAGCTTTCACATACTAGAATATTCACTTTCGGGACCAAACACCTAGAGGAGTAGAAAGCACATACTGAGGGATTCCACTTCCAGTTTCTGATCTTCAGAAATTCAGAAGAGGACTAAGTCACCAACAATGGTGACCTAGTCCCTCTGAACCTTTTTTTCAGAGATTTTGGTAGATCTGGATACCCTTTCGGCCGAAACGGACTTCGGTGCAGTTTTACAGAAAAAGGACTAGGTCACCCAAAATGGCATAAATGTCCCAACAGGCTCAAATTTCAGTATCAACATCATTTCCAGCTTGTGCAAGTTTCTAGGTGCACATCCCTTTCATCTCCAACTTTGTGTTTTAGTTTAATGTATATTTCTTAAGTTATCTTGTACATACTTGCATATCATTATGTGTTTTCCAACATAGTTGTATTTCATAGATTATACATTAATAGTTAGCTTCTTCTATTAGTTCATTTTATTTAGGAACATTCAGACACACCCCTAAATCCCTAATCCTTTGAATGAAATCACCCAAAAAGCATATCATTAGGTGAAAGAGAGTCATTCTTCCATCCAAGCTCCTAGGTGAGAAACCCTAGGAGCCTATTGGGGAATCCTCTTTCCCTTCTTGTATATGTTTTTGGTGGTTCAGGCATAATGTTACCTAAGTTAAAGACCTCACATGAACTAAGCAAGAATCCTTTGAACGTTCTTTGCATTTTAATTTGCATTTATATGGCCACCTTGCATAACACAACTTGCATGCTTATGGATCCATCTTGTTTGTTCATGAGCTCCAATTATATGAAGTTTTGCTTGTCTCATAAAGCTCAAAAATCATTTTGTATGGCACCTTATAAAAGTTATCAATAGGTATAACTTTAGTATGGTTGAGCGGTAAGCTCGACTGAGGCATGAATTTCGCCAAAGCCACTCGCGCTTGTGTTTCTCACCTTCTTGGACTTCTCACCCAACAAATAGCTTGAAGTTATGTTTCCTCAGAGTGAGTATGCATTTTTTGAACAAATAGCCTAGATTTGATCCACATCACGATGGAAAAATGGTCGAAGCTCGATCTGAATATTATTATCTTTAACCTTTTCTCTTTTATTATCTTTGATGGTGTATGCTTGTGCTTTGTTGTTGCTCTTTATATCATTCTCATGTGTGTTCTTTTGTGTCTAGTTGGTTTATCATGGGATCTTGATCCTAGGGTCTCGATCACCCCTTTTGATTGTTGTCATCCCATCTTACTAGCATTGGTACACTTGGACCCCTCTTGATGCATGTTTGTCTACTTTAGTGTGAGTTTGAAGCAAGTTCATCCTCTCACTAAAGTGGGGGATAAATGTAGTGTCAAAAAATGTCATCGGGGACATTTTCACACTTGTTTGGGCCCTCTTTGTTGAATTGAGCTTAATGATGCCTTGATTAGTGTTGTAATGTGGTTGAAACATTCACATTAGGTCCTAGGCCCTTTTGAACTAATGAATTTAAATGGTACCTTGCTAAAGTGTTGTGAAATGTTGTAACACACTTTCACACTTTTCTAAGGTTTTATTAATTAACTAAACCTAAGAAATCTATTTTTAGCCTTAATCCTACCTTTATCTAAAGTGTTGTGAAGTGTTGTAACACACTTTCACACTTTTCTAGGGTTGTCATTAATAATTAGGCTTCTTTATGCTTTAATTAGCCTTAAATTACATCCACAAGCCCCATTTAAAGTATCTTTTCAAGGATAATCCCAACATAAATCATTACCCAATCATAATTCAGGTTTTTCAGGCATGAATGACCTAGATTTAGTGATCTGGGACTCATTTCCCATCTTGGATGAATGAGTCCCACCTAGATTTTTGGGTCTTGAACCTAGTTTCACACATTTCTGAGCATTTTTAAAAATGGTCCCAAAAATTATGCCTAATGGGACTCATTCGCCACCTTGGGAAAATGAGTCCCGTGTGGCCCAAAATCAAAATTAATTCAAATTATTGGTAGGATTTTATCCTCCTAGATCCAATGTTGGCTTCCAGTGTCGTAATTTTGGGATTTCTTACATAATTGAGTATAAATACAAGGGTATTGTTATCAATCAGATATGCACCCTTGTTAAATTTGCAGAAATATAACTATCTGTTGACACATGGAAACCTTCTTCAGATGTGGGTGATCTAAACAAAGAAGGAATCTCTAGAGTGAGCTGGTTCTTCGAATAATAATCTATTCTAAATGATTTCTTAAGGAAAAGGGTAGAAAGATGAACAATAATTAAACCTACGACTTAAAATGAACTTCAAGATTTAAAGATGACTTTGATTTTTTCCACAAATAGTTTCTCATAAACAACAAAAATTCACAACTTCTCATGAACACCTAACACAATAATGATTTGCATGAAGATTCAGATTTTGAATACAACATGCAACCTGTATCTATGATCTTTCTGCAGCAAACTGCAATTCAAGGACATGACAAGGATTCTGTAAACATAAATCACAAATTACATCAAACTGAAACAACAATTGACACAAATTGGAGAAAAATGAAAGTTGTTTCTATTAACTAAAGGAGTATTACAAGTCCAAGTACAAGTTTTTGAATTAAAAGACTCTTTGTTTCGGCATTAGAGCAAGAATCAATAATCTGGACTAGAAAGAACACTAAGTTTTTCTCCAAGATATATCACCAAAACCCTAATCTGAGCTCAAGAAGAAAGCTCAAGGAAAAGCACCTAAAACTGCTCCAAAATGTGGCATAAAAGTGGAAAAACACACTTTTTGCATGTGCATGCCATGAGACCTCTAAAAATAGGCAAAATTTGCTTTTAAAGAAAATAAAACACTTCATGTCTTCTCCATGTAGATCAAATCCGACCAAGGAAAATTCAAACTTATCTTTGCATGCAAATTGCTAAAAATAGCAATAAGAAATAAAACAATTTAGAGATTATTATTTTATTCTTTGCTTTACATCATGCAATTTTTACAACTTGCTCTATTTTTGCAATTAAAGATAAAATCTTTTGCAAAAACATCAACCTTATTTCTCCATTTACAATACTTGATTTTTATTATAAAATATCATAAAACAATAAGCCATCTCTATTACATATTTAATTGATTTTCTTTAAAAATCAATTGAAAAAATACAAATACTTGATTGATTTATATAAAATCAATTAAACAAAGCCTAAGACATTAATGCATTCTTCATTTTTAATGCTAAGGCATAAAAACAAGTATTGATTTCTAAAATCAAATGCCTTAAAATATAAATAAGACCCTAAAAATATTAAAGCCAAGACTTACAAAGTCTTAAGAACTTTCCAAAAGCTCGACCTAGGCATATGAGACCATGGCCACTCAAGGTAACAACTAAAGTTTGATTTCAAAATGAAAAATATTAAAATGCCCCCCTAAGTTCGAACTTATCCATTCAAATGGAAAATATCATTAACCTAAATTTGAACTAGGTCAAGATTGAACAAAACAAGAAGAAAACACTAAAATCATATTCATTTCCACTTTGCAACCTTTGGAGAAATGAACTCTGCCTGAGAAAAAACCCACCGCCATGTGCATGATAGGGTTTTAGCTTGGGGAAGCTTAGGAACTTCATGATTTTGTCTTCAAATGGTCGATTCTCCCTTCTGCAACTATGGTAAGTTGATTTCATAGTTTTTGTGAGCTCCATCCACTATATTTTGAGAGAAAAATTCCATTAAGGCCACGACTATTTCAATTAAAATGTAAGCTCTTAAAAGCTTACGATTTAAAGAAAGCTTGTCTTCTCTTAAAAAATAATGCATGTAAGTGCTGGCCACGCCATATATGTCTGGTAACTACATTTTTTTCGAACACCCTTACATTGAATTAATTATTTTGTTTCAAATTTGAGATTTAGGCAACAATTCTCATAGTATTTTGACTTCGATGAATGCTTGTGATGAAACCCTCTTCCAGTTGGCCACGCCATGAAAGCACAAATGGGTGCTCTTTTGCTTTGAAAACTACACTTATCTCCAAAGTTTGAAAACAAGAAACTCTTTGAAAAAGATTCTTGCTCCATTTCCCTCTGTAAATTCTTCCATAAATGGGCTCAACCCATTATAGCATGTATGTAACTTGCATTTTCCAAAAACCCCTTCATGGGTATTCCTTAATTCTGAAAGAAATCATTTATCTTGTATTTTATGGTGAAAATCTTCATTTTGGTAAAAAACCCCAATGTGGGTATTCAAGAAAATGAAAGAAACTGTCATTATTGTAAAAATCCCTCCATGGGTATTCAGGAAATGAAAGAAAATTCTTTATCTTTGAAATAAATTTACTCATTTTTGCATTTTGAGTTAGAACTGTTGAACACCCATCATGGGTATGCTAGAAACAATGGTAAATCTGCATTTAGAATCAAACCTCATGTGGTTGTTCCATTTTTTGAAAGAAATTACTTACTCCTATATTCTTGATCAAAATCAACATGGTATTATGTTATTTGGAACAAAGTTACTATCCTATATGCAGTTAGATTTTGAACTCAACCCATCATGGAATCTTTAAGCATTTTGCTTTCCTGTCAAAATTCTCATGCAAATCCACTAAAATAAGAACAAAATCTGCATTTGAATCTTCCACATTATGCTGAAACCCATATGATTTTATCATTTTTCTGAAACAATGCAGTAAGCTCTCTTTCTGTTCAAAACAATATTGTAGCAGTTGTCTCATTTGCAATTCAACTTGCTTGATATTTAACAAAAGTGCATTAAATCAAGAGAATAAGAAAACTTACTTCTCACCACCTTCATAGCTTCATTACCTCTTGCACTATTCCTTCATTGAACTAAACAAGAGAACTCTCCTGTCACTTGTGCTTCATATTACTTGCTATCACCATGTTATTTCTAAATAAGTTCATAGGTAATAACACCCCTGACAGAAAACAACACCAACTGCTCTGTAGCTGTTCTAGAATTTGGATGAAACATTACTCTCCTTTTGTTATATCATTCCTATAGCAACACCTTTATGTCACAACTTGAATGCCTCTAGAAAACAATAGGCATTCTCAACTCAAACACTTCATGAGATAAAGCAATATTGAAACTCTACAAATACTTCCATTATTTGTTAATGCTCCGTTGATAAGGCATTATGTATTCCTGTTCACTATCACCATCATGAAATATAACACTGTTGCTTGAAAACAAAAAAATATGAAACAAAGAATGTGAACTGACCCGAGAAAGCATAAATCAATTAATATGGCATCAATATAAAAACCTTTCCAGAATGAAAATGATGGATTTTAGCTGAAACAAGTTTGTCAATTTTATTATCCATTTGTAATTTTCACTTCAATTATTTGATTTGACTGTTATGAATGCATGATAGCTTGATTACTCCTTCATTTTAAATCTATTTTACTCTCTTATGAAAGGCTCAAATGAGCATGATAATGTACTTTCTTACTTGCCCCACTTTTAAGATTAAAGGGAAGCATGTCAAGCTCTACCCTTGTGGCAGCCCATTTTACTCCACATGCTTTATGTCTTCATATATGAACAGCTGCATGAATTTTCCTATACCTGCACAAGAAACAAACAATGTTAGCAAAAAACAATAAATATCATGATGTTTACTCTTTGAGCTCTAGTTCCTGCACTTTTCTTGATTGTTTCATTACACTGTTAGCAGCATTCTCCATTACTGTTGGTGTTTCATGTAGATATGTTCATAGTCGGAGCTCTAACAACCCCCCCTTCAACTTTTGCAGGTCAATTGGAGCTCGAGGACGAAAGATGGTGCACCATTTTTGCATTGGCCAACAATAATCAGGCAATGATGATTATGTCCATATTTATGTGTTTTTCCTTCTTGCATCTTCAGTAGTGTAGGGTGCCCCCTTCAATGCAGTGCAAACAGTTGACTCCACGACTTGTGTGGATTTCTTAATTTCTCTTTCTGCTTTTCATTTTGAAAAGAAATGCATCAAAATACAAATTTGTACTGTCATTTGTATTCTTGCAATCAAATGAAATCCGTATTGTAACAATGTCATTGAAATAAAATGAAAAAAATGAATGCTTAATTATTTGTGTAATCAACTTTGTATTTCATTTGTTCAATAAGCATTAAGGAATACTTCTTAAACTCTGTTATCTCAATAATGCATAATTGATACAAATGCAATCAACAATTTAAAACCATGTAGCAACTAACTGAATTTCCACTTTAAGATATAACAAAACGTAATTAGCTCCACCAATTGAGCTGTAGTACAAATTGGTGACATTTTGGCGATTTTTGCTAGATGCTTGCCAGTTAAGCATTAGATTAGTTGCCTGTAACACTTCATTGGGCACGTAGTCAAATTTTCCCCTTCATGAAACTCATAAATCTGAACAACAATGCTCCAAACAACATCAAGACAAAACAAAAAAATGTTGAAAGCAAACTAACAGGCCCTGATGGCCAACTAAAACATGCACAACAACACTTAGGGAAAATAGGAAAACTGAAAATAAATGTGCTAAAGCACTTATTTGCTGTAACTACTCTACTAATTTACAAAATATAACTTATCTCAGAGGCAATGCTTGAGGTGGATCCCATTTACTGGGATAGACAACACCTCTCCAGTCAACTTAGAAAGTTGGAAAGCATTGTTTTCCTTGCACTCCATGATCACATAGGGCCCGTCCCAAATTGCATCAAATTTGGAATGTCATCTAGGTTTATTCTTATATTCATTCCACTTAAAGACCAGATCACCAATAATGAATTCTCGTGGTCTTTCCCTTTTATCAAAAGAGCTCTTCATTTGAGCTTTTCTGGTTTCTTTGAGCTCTATCAGTTGTCCAAATCTTACTTCAAGAGGCTGCTCATTCAACAATTTGTGCTCTTTAACAAAACTTAAATTAGGTAATTCAATAGAAACAAGTAACTTAGCTTCTTTCCATAAGAAAGTACATAAGGAGAACAACTAGTGGCCCTTTTAGGAGTCACCCTATTAGCCCAAAGGGCCAACTTAAGCTTTTCATGCCATGTCCATTTATTGTCCTCATTTGTCTTCTTGATTATCCGGATCAGATTCTTATTTGTAGATTCTGCCTGCCCATTGCCCTATGGATAATAGTTAGAAGATGTATTCAAATAAATGTTATTTCTAACTGACTAATCAGAAATCCTTAAACCAATGAAAACCAAACCATTGTCAGAATTTATTGAATCTGGAGTACTAAATCTTGACATTAAGTCTTGATAGAAATTAAGCACAAAAGTCTCATTTGCTTCTTCAAAGCAACAACTTCGGTCCACTTAGTAAAATAATATTTTGCAGTAAGGATCCACTTATGACCCGTGCTTGAAGGTGGGTTGATAGATCCAATGAACTCTAAACCCCACTTGGAAAATGGCTGCTCCACCTGGATAAGATGTAGGGGCAGCGTTGCAAGCCTCTGTTTTCTAGAAAATAAAGCACACTTTTCACATTTTTGGACCCAAGAAATAGCATCCTTAAATAGATCTGGCCAATAATAACTAGCCCGCATATTTTTCAGGACTATTGTTCTCACAGAAAAGTGGCCTCTTGAAGGCCCATCATGAAATTCTCCTAGCAGCTTGTCAACTTGATCAGGTTTAATGCATCTTAATAAAACACCTTGAAAGTATCTCCTATAAAGAATGCCATCAATAGTTGCAAAAGGAATGGACTGTAATTTGTAATACCTCCTTTTTGCTCTGTCTAAGCCTTCAGGGCACTCACCAGTTTGAAAATAATGCATCATTTGCTGCACCCAACTAGTAGCAGGAATTGAAACAACAACTGTATCGTCATTGTTTAGCACTGTACCAACACTTTCAGCTTCTTTTAAGCTGCTATTTGTTGTATTTTCTGAAATCTATTCACACAAACCCTTGCCTCTGACAAGCTTGGTTATTTTAATATCAATATAACTCCATAACCTTGGTTATCCAACCAGCACACTTATCATTAATTTCTTGGTTAAGCAAGAAGTCCTTAATAGTTGAATGAGCAACTAATAAATGAATTATGTTATTTGATAACATATGCCTGAATTTTTTGAGGCTTCTCACAACAACAAAAACATGCTTTTCAATGAAAGAATACTTCACCTCATAATCATGCAATACCTGGCTGAAAAATGCCACAGGCTGTTCCAAGCCCTCATCATTTTGCTGGCACAACATAGCTGAAATAGTGTCAACATCTCCAAAGGAATAAAGAATAAAATATTTGTCATAATTTGGATTAATGAGAGTAGGAGTAGCTACAAGGGCTTCCTTTATCTGCTCAAAGCTCCTCTTACCTTCCTTGGTCCAACTGAAAGGCACATTTTTCTTAAGCATAGTGATGAGAGGTTGCAACAAGGCTGCAATGTTAGGTATGAATCTCCTTAAAAAAATTATTCTTCCAAGAAAGCTTTGTAAGCCTTTCGTGTGAGCTGGTAATGGTGATTCAAGAATAGCAGAAACTCTCTTGGAGTTTATAGAAATACCTTGTTTTGAAACAATGTGTCCAAGGAGTTTACCTTCGTGCACAGAAAAATATACTTTTTCGGATTGAGAGATATTCCAAACTCTCTGCACCTTAGAAAAATATGTTTTAAATGCTCAAGATGTTCATTAGCATTTATGGAAAAAACAATAATATCATCTAAATATACCAGAACAAACTTGTTCATGAGGCCATGTGCATCGCTCGCTGAAATGTTGCTCTAGCATTGGATAAGCCGAAAGGAATCTTTTTATAGGCCATGGTGCCCCATTTGGTTGTAAACACTATTTTGAACTGATCCTCCCACTTTACCAGAACCTGGTTATAACCTGAATAGCCATCCAACAAAGAAAATCTGTCAGAACTAGAAACTACTTGTAAAATATGCTCCATGGAAGGGAGTGGATAGTGATCTTTCAATGACACTTTATTTAAATCTCAGAAATCAACACACAATCGAATTTCCCCACTTTTCTTCCTAACTAGAACTAAATTAGACACCCAAGAAGTATGCTTGATAGGAAAAATAATACCACTCTCAACAAACTTATTCAACCCATCCTTCATAAGATGCTCTAGTTTGGGATTAAGAGGTCTTTATTTCTACCTTATAGGTTTAGCATCAGGTTCTAGTTCAATAGTATGCTGGGCTAGTTCTGGATCAAAACCTTTCAGATCTTTGTATTCCCAAGCAAAGACATCACTAAAATCTTGACATAACAGAATAAACGCTTGCTGCTCCTCTTTATTACATACCTTTCCTAGCTTGAGCAACTTACCTTTGAAAATCTCAATCACCTCATAGTGTTCTTCCCTTATAGTCATGCTGCATTTATCCTTTCATACCTGATTATCTGAGTTGAAAATATATTCCAAGGTCACCAACCCCTTTAGCAGCTTGTTTTTCTTTAGTTGAACAATTTGATTATCATATTGCTACTATCGCTTTTGCTGATTACCATCAGCGAACTTAGCTTCAACAATTAAGAAGCTTACAATCTGCTCATCATTCTCAAAAACCTACCAACTCACATTATTGTTAGGTACAAAAGGTCTGACTATAATCTTAACATATTGATGTGCCTCCACTTTGTGAATCTCATTCAAAATATCAAATTGGGCTCCTATGGCAGCGAGCCTTTCTGCATGCTTATTCTCATTTCTAGGAACTAAACATATATTGAAAGCATCAAAATCTTCAATCAAATCCCATACACGATGCTTATACTTTTTAAGTGAATCATTTTTTGCAGCATTCAGATTCCTAACTTGATTCACTATCAATCTTGAATCACCATAAACACGTAAGCATTTAATACCTCTCTTTCGGGCCTATTCTAAGCCATGCACCAGTGCTTCATATTCAACTGTATTATTTGTACAGCTAAATGCAAACCTGAAAGCTAAATAATACTTGTTTCCTTCTGGTGAAATCAACATGGATCCACCACCAACACCTATACTGCTCCTTGAGCCATCAAAATAAAGCTTCCAAAGTTCCTTTTCCTTCTCTGTAGGTTGTCCTTCCTTTTTAAATAGATTAGGCATATCAAAATCAGGTTCACAAATCATATAAACCCATAATCCTATCTCATCTATGTGCTAGAAAGGATCAAGCTCATGATCTTCGGCTGCCCATTCATCTAGATTCATATTTTCCATATGGGTGTTGTGGTCTAAGGTCATGGTTTGCTCCTCTAGTACAAGGGTGATGTAGAGGTTAGCATTTATAAGGCTTAGGACGTATGGTTCGATATGGTCTTTGGCTAAAGGCTCCGACTTTATGGTTATTTTTGTACCATACCTTGTTCTAAAAAAATAGATGAGACCAATCAGAGGATAAAAACCCACCTAGCTTGGCTGTAAAATCCCTTGAAAGGAAAATGGCAAAGTGAGGTGGTAAATTAATAACATGTATATCCTAATGGATTGCAAAACTAGGGTATGCATGCAAACTAAGAGCTAAATTTTTGACTATACCAGCAGTTTTAACATCAAACCCATCCAACTGAACTACACCTTTCTGAGAGTTGGGTTCATAAACAAAACCTAACGCATCTGCTAAGCTCTTAGGCATAAAAAAGTTACTTGCACCAGAATCAACCATACAATTATGCACTAATTTATCTCCAATAATTAGACTCAAATAAAATTGAGGAGGCTTTACCTCTTTAGTTTTCTGCTCACTTTTAACCTCTGAGCTATTTGTGAGCACAACTTTGGCATTCCTTTGATTACTATCAGAAATGGAAAGTTCTGCTAAAGCATCCTGCAACAAAATATTTTGACCCGAAATATGCAATGCATCCATAACTGACATATTGATAGTAGCTTTCTTAATATGTTCAACCACATTGAAAGAAACAGGGGTTACCTTTTGCTGGTTTTTTGTGACAGCAACATCGCTCCCTTTCTGCAAAGGCTACGATTGCATGTTTGATTATTCTTTGCCAAGTATTTCTTAGCCCCTTTGCAGAATCTGCACCTTAGATTGCATTGCAACATTAGTATTTGATGCAGAAACAAGTTGTTTGTCCTTTGTAGGCTTCTACTGTGAATTTCCAGCTTGCTGCCCCAAATCCATTGCTCTTTTTTTTGATCTAGTGTTGGTTGAAACAGGAGAATCTTGTTGATCTTGACCGTTCATGCCATAGAACTCAGAACTCTGCCAGTTTGGCAAAGCAACCTCGAAGCTTTCTTGTTGTTCCAGATTTTGACTTGGAACACTTTATGAACCTGCATAACTATTTTGGACCATTAAGGTCTGATTTCTCATGTTGTTAGCACATGCTGACTGGTTATGGGGCTAGTTGCATGGATAGCACCAATCATAATCTTGGGCAAGGTTATTTTGTGGCATGAGTTCCTTTGATGAACTAGTAGCATTCGTTTTGTAGGGCTGAAAAGGTCTAGGATTAAAAAAATTTCTTTGGCCTTGGTAATCATTCTGAAAGGCTGGCCTATTCTATTGGTTTTGCTAGTATGAGGCTTGATATGGCTTATGTTCTTGGCTGACTTGCTTCTTAATGTTGACGAGATCATTCCCAAAGGTATTCAATATACTTTTTATCTCTTGAAACTCTTGGTTTTGGGCTGGAGCAACAATTTCTTGGGCTGCGATCTGATAACCTATTGCTAGAATAGGAGGAACAACAACTAAGGATGGAAAAGATATAGGCGTAGACAATTGAATATCTGGAAACAAAAGCATAGGGGTCCTAGGGGAAATTTCCCTAGCTTGAATAAGACAGTTCTCAGCTCTAATGGCGATATCAAAAGCATTAGGGAGTGTGTGCCCACCCATAGATTGAGTCATAACTAAAGTTTTGCTATTTAAGGCCTTTGGGAAAAATAGGAAAGCATGAGCTGGTAAAGGTTTTACCGTTGCAAGGATTTTGTCCCAAGTTCTCTGAAATTTGTAGTTCAAATCAACCAAGTACTCATGCGGGGCTCTTTTGATCATGCTCAGCTGCTCCAACAAAGACGTATGATCTGATTTATCAACAAAATACTGATACATGCCATCACCTAATGCATCCCATGTTGCGATTGAATTTGTTGTGAGGCCTCTGAACCATCACAATGCTTTTCCTTTGAGTGACGCAACCAAGAGTCTTAGTGATACATTTTCTTGGGTAATGTTGTTAACTGAACATAGAGTGGCCACATCATGAATGTGTTCGATGGATGTAATTTGTTCTTCTCTAGTAAAGAAAGGCAGGCTTCTAAAAGCTGATGTTGGAATATCATCATAGTGTGCAATATTCAACGGGCTGCCCCCATTAAATGGTGCAAAGACATGCTGTCTTGCCATCGATGGTGCTTGTGATACAGGAATAGGACTTCCTAGTGATAAGACTATAGAATTTAGAACTGGAGGTGTTGATGTTGACCTCCCTATTGTGTCAAAAAGTCTTTTTGTTGTTTTGCCTCTCCTTCATGGTGGGGACAGTTGCAGGTACTCAAAAGGTACTAAACTTGATCTTGTTTGAATTCTTCTCATGTGCAGGCTGCACTAAGTCTGCATGTAAAATCAGAATCAGAGTCGCTAGGTATATTGAAAAGGGCCTCCAAAAGGCTGAATAACTTGCTGCATACACCACACAACAACTTTAAAAATATTAAAAACTTCTCTGAAATTGATTTTTAGAGTCCCACTGGGCGTGCCAAAAACTATTATCAATCAGATATGCACCCTTGTTAAATTTGCAGAAATCTAACTATCTGTTGACACATGGAAACCTTCTTTAGATGTGGGTGATCTAAATAAAGAAGGAATTTCCAGAGTGAGCTGGTTCTCCGAATAAAAATCTATTCTAAATGATTTCTTGAGGAAAAGGGTAGAAAGATGAACAGTAATTAAACCTATGACTTAAAATGACCTTCAAGATTTAAAGATGACTCTGGTTTTTTCCACAAATAGTTTCTCAGAAACAACAAAAATTCACTTCTCATGAACATGTAACACAATAATGATTTGCATGAAGATTCAGATTTTGAATACAACATGCAACCTATATCTATGATCTTTCTACATCAAATTGCAATTCAAGGAAATGACAAGGATTCTGTAAACATAAATCACAAGTTACATCAAACTGAAACTGCAATTGACACAAATTTGAGAAAAAGGAAAGTTGTTTCTATTAACTAAAGGAGTATTACAAGTCTGAGTACAAATTTTTGAATTACAAGACTCTCTGTTTCAGCATGAGAGCAAGAATCAATAATCTGGACTAGAAAAAACACTAAGTTTTTCTCCAAGATATATCACTAAAACCCTAATCCGAGCTCAAGAAGAAAGCTCAAGGAAAAGCACCTAAAACTGCTCCAAAATGTGGCATAAAAGTGGAAAAAACACACTCTTTGCATGTGCATGCCATGAGACCTCTAAAAATAGGCAAAATTTGCTTTTAAAGAAAATAAAACACTTCATGTCTTCTCCATGCAGCTCAAATCCGACCAAGGAAAATTCAAACTTATCTTTGCATGCAAACTACTAAAACTAGCAATAAGAAATAAAACAATTTATAAATTATTATTTTATTCTCTGCTTTACATCATGCAATTTTTACAACTTGCTCTATTTTTGCAATTAAAGATAAAATCTTTTGCAAAAACAACCTTATTTCTCCATTTACAATACTTGATTTTTATTATAAAAAATCATAAAAATAATAAGCCATCTCTATTACATATTTAATTGATTTTCTTTAAAAATCAATTGAAAAAATACCAATACTTGATTGATTTATATAAAATCAATTAAACAAAGCCTAAGACATTAAGGCATTCTTCATTTTTAATACTAAGGCATAAACACAAGTATTGATTTCTAAAATCAAATGCCTTAAAATTTAAATAAGACCTTAAAAATATTAAAGCCAAGACTTACAAAGTCTTAAGAACTTTCCAAAAGCTCGACCTCGGCATATGAGACCATGGCCACTCAAGGTATCAACTCAAGTTTGATTTCAAAATGCAAAATATTAAAATGCCCCCCTAAGTTCGAACTTATCCATTCAAATGGAAAATATCATTAAACTAAATTTGAACTAGGTCAAGATTGAACAAAACAAGAAGAAAACCCTAAAATCATATTCATTTCCACTTTGCAACCTTTGGAGAAATGAACTCTGCCTGAGAAAAAATGTGCCGCCATGTGCATGATAGGGTTTCAACTTGGGGAAGCTTGGGAACTCCATGATTTTGTCTTCAAATGGTCGATTCTCCCTTCTGCAACTATGGTAAGTTGATTTCATAGTTTTTGTGAGCTCCATCCACTGTATTTTGAGAGAAAAAAGTCATTAAGGCCACGACTTTTACATACTATCATCTCCGATTTCTTTTTGTGTTCATTTCTCTATGTTTTCTTTATCTCTCTGGCCGCCATGAGAGAGCTCGACCCATGAGTTTGAAAGCTCTCTGAGCTTGGCCGTGCCATCTCTTTTCCTCCATTGCTTTGACAAGGTAAGCTTTGACTTTCCTCCATTATTTTCCTCTGTATTTCAATTAAAATGTAAGCTCTTAAAAGCTTACGATTTAAAGAAAGCTTGTCTTCTCTTAAAAAATAATGCATGTAAGTGTTGGCCACACTATATATGTTTGGTAACTGCATTTTTTTTGAACACCCTTACATTGAATTCGTTATTGTGTTTCAGATTTGAGATTCAGGCAACAATTCTCATAGTATTTTGACTTTGATGGATGCTTGTGATGAAACCCTCTTCCACTTGGCCACGCCATGAAAGCACAAATGGGTGCTCTTTTGCTTTGAAAACTACACTTAACTCCAAAGTTTGAAAACCATAAACTCTTTGAATAAGATTCTTGCTCCATTTCCCTTTGTAAATTCTTCCATAAATGGGCTCGACCTATTATAGCATGTATGTAACTTGCATTTTGCAAAAATCCCTTCATGGGTATTCCTTAATTATGAAAGAAATCATTTATCTTATATTTTCTGTTGAAAACCCCATGTGGGTAAGCTGGAAATGGTGAAAATCTTCATTTTGATCAAAAACCCCAATGTGGGTATTCAAGAAAATGAAAGAAACCGTCATTATTGTAAAAATTCCTCCATGGGTATTTAGGAAAGTGAAAGAAAATTCTTTATCTTTGAAATAAATTTACTCATTTCTGCATTTTGAGTTAGAACTGTTGAACACCAATCATGGGTATGCTGGAAACAATGGTAAATCTGCATTTAGAATCAAACCCCATGTGGTTGTTCCATTTTCTGAAAGAAATTATTTACTCCTGTATTCTTGATCAAACTCAACATGGTATTCTGTTATTTGGAACAAAGTTACTATCTTGTATGCATTCAAATTTTGAACTCAACCCATCATGGCATCTTTAAGCATTTTGCTTTCCTGTCAAAATTCTCATGTAGATTCACTAAAATAAGAACAAAATCTGCATTTGAAACTTCCACATTATGCTGAAACCCATATGATTTTATCATTTTTCTGAAACAATGCAGTAAGCTCTCTTTCTATTTCAAAATAATACTATAGCAGTTGTCTCATTTGTAATTCAGCTTGCTTGATATTTGACAAAAGTGCATTAAATCGAGAGAATAAGAAAACTTACTTATCACCACCTTCATAGCTTCATTTACCTCTTGCACTGTTCCTTCATTGAACTAAACAAGGTAACTCTCCTACCACTTGTGCTTCACATTACTTGCTATCACCATGTTATTTCTGAATAAGTTCATAGGTAATAACAACCCTGACAGAAAATAACACCAACTGCTCTGTAGCTGTTCTAGAATTTGGATGAAACATTACTCTCCTTTGTTATATCATTCCTGTAGCAACACCTTTATGTCACAACTTGAATGCCTCTAGAAAACAATAGGCATTCTCAACTCAAAAACTTCATGAGATAAAGCATTATTGAAACTCTGCAAATACTTTCATTATTTGTTAATGCTCCATTGATAAGGCATTATGTATGCCTGTTCACTATCACCATCATGAAATATAACACTGTTGCTTCAAAACAAAAAAAATGAAACAAGATAAAAGAATGTGAATAGACCTGGGGAATCATAAATCAATTAATATGGCAACCATATAAAAACCTTTCCAAAATGAAAATGAAAGATTTCAGCTAAAACAAGTTTGTCAATTTTATTATCCATTTGTAATTTTCACTTCAATGCTTTTATTTGACTGTTATGAATGCATGATAGCTTGATTACTCCTTCATTTTAAATCTATTTCTCTCTTATGAAAGGCTTAGATGAGCATGATAAAATACTTTCTTACTTCGCCCACTTTTAAGATTAAGGGGCAGCATGTCGAGCTCTACCCTTGTGGGAGCCCGTTTTACTCCACATGCTTTATGTCTTCATATATGATCAGCTGCATGACTTTTCCTATACCTGCACAGGAAACACACAATGTTAGCAAAAATAAATAAATATCATGATGTTTACTCTTTCAACTTTGGTTCCTACACTTTGCTTGATTGTTTCATTGCACTGTTAGCAACATTTCTCGATTACTGTTGGTGGTTCACGTAGATATGTTCATAGTCGGATCTCTAACAATCCCCCTTCAAATTTTGCAGGTCGATTGGAGCTCGAGGACGAAAGATGGTGCACCATTTATGTATCGGCCGACAATAGCCAGGCAATGATGATTATGTCCATATTTATGTGTTTTTCCTTCTTGCATCTTTAGTAGTGTAGGGTGCCCCCTTCAATGGATTGCAAATAGTTAACTCCATGGCTTGTGTGGATTTCTTAATTTCTCTTGCTGCTTTTCATTCTGAAAAGAAATGCATCAAAATGCAAATTTGTACTGTCATTTATATTCTTGCAATCAAATGAAATCTGTAATGTAACAATGTCATTGAAATAAAATGAAAGCAATGAATGCTTAATCATTTGTGTAATCAACTTTGTATTTCATTTGTTCAATAAGCATTAAGGAATACTTATTAAACTCTTTTATCTCAATAATGCATAACTGATACAGATGCAATCATCAATTTAAAACCATGTAGCAACTAATTGAATTTCCATTTTAAGATATAAAAAAACTTAATCGACTCCAGCAATTGAGCTGTATTGCAAATTGGTAATAGGTCTTTCACTTATTTTCATCCTAAGAAACAATCAAGTGATCCTTATAAAAAATTAATTTCACAAGAGCATTCAAGGGCAGATTATCAAGCATACACCATCATGTCAAAGAATTCATGCATGATGTTCATTTTTGAGCTAACAATTGTGATGTAGGGTTTATGATTCAAGCAAGTGTTCAATTCAATATCTATTCTATCTAAGCAAGAGTCAAGATATACATCCATTGGAGCCATCTCACACATGTTTTCAACACTTCATTGATAGAGTTTGGTGAGTTGCAACATTATATCTTGTTCATTCATCATTCTCCATTCCTATTTCATTCTATTTCAAGGATTGATTTCCAAAATGGGGTTTGACAAAGGAAAACCCCTATCCACTAACAAAACAACATTTTCCCCTCTCCTTTATGTGTGATTTGTAGATCTAGGTTGCAAATTTTCTAAGGAACAAGATCAAAGAAAATTTGTCAAGTCATTCAAAGTTGTCAAAGTTGTCATCAAGCCTTGGAGAACATTGGAGAACACCTACAAGTCAATTTACAAAGATTCGGATCTAGAAACTTGAAGAAGTAGATTGAGGAAACTGAGGAGAGTAGATTCAAACTTTGAAGCTTCAAAAATCCCTAACTAGACTGATTCACCACTTTTGGCGAATGAGTACCAGTTTCAATCAAAATTCAGATTTTTGCAAATTTGGATACCCATTTGGTAGATTCTTGTTCCCGCACAGAAATCTAGATTCTGGACTGATTCACCCAACTCGGCGAATGAGTCCCACTCATCATTAAGATCATATTTTCTAGTATTCTAGAGCTCCATTCAACCATCTTTATATTTCTAGGTGGACACATTCTGTTTTGTAGCTTTTTGTTCGATTTCATTTACTTTTCTAGGTCATTTTGTAGGTCATTGCATTGAATCGGGGTTTAATGTTGCATCTTGCATTGTATTTATCTTTCCATGTCTAAATTTGGTGGTGAACACCTTATGAGCTTATATCCAGCCCCTAGAATAACCCTCTTGCAAGATCTCTTTCTCCTTTGCATTGAGATCTCAAGGGTTTGTTCTTGAGTGAAAGTTTGTGAAGATTGTTCTTCTAGGTCCTAAACCCTAAAAGCAAAGCCAAAACAATTTTCCACCTTTCAATAAGTATATATGTACATATTTAATTAGATAATATATACATATATGTATTTATTAATATACATAAATATAAATATATAAATATATTTTTTAAAGTTGATGAATGTATTATTATGAATATATGTATATTAATACATATATATTATAATAACAAGTGATTGGTTATATTAATATGCCACTCACACATATAATGCGATGGATAATAAGTGTTTAAAGATGAAATTCTCACGCATGAAGTAATGCGATATAAGAGTTATTGGTATCATTGCAAGTAAATGTTGCATAAAGGCATGCATGTTATGCCACACATATGGAAATGACCAAAGCTATTGAATTAGTCAAATTGCCACATGAATGAAAAGACGGTGAGAGAAGTTTGTTTCTGTTTTGAAGTGCATTTGTAATATGATTTTTGTGCAAACCATAGCTCTGTTGTAGGCACCATAAGCAAGCTAAAAGGATGGAAAAGCCATGTTGGGAATATGAGAGAAAATGAGACTATGAAAATCCCATGCATAGCTCCATATTAAAAGATTTGAATGAATATTTCAACATGTGCAAGTTGTAAAAAATCCATGACTGTCATAAGCAACTGTAATGAAGGATTTCTGCAAAATAGATTCCGGTTAGTCTAATAATGCATGTATATTAAATAAATCCAAAAAAAAAAATGAAATACATGGGAGATAAATGAGAAAATAAATGAAACTAGAACAGTCTCACCCAATCTTCTCTCCTCCATGATTGATTTCCATTGTACCTCCTTAGCTTGCTGTGATAATGAATGCCCTCATATTTGATGTGTGAGCAAACTCTACAATGCCTAGACTTAAACAAGACTTTGAAGGATTTCTTAAATATTTGTTGCACAAGAAAATTAATTCTAGAATGCAAGAAGCTTAAGATGACAAATACGTATGCAAGAAGATAATAATAAGAGAAAATACAATATTAAGAGATGATCGAAAATGAGATCAAGATTGTCATTTTATAGAAAATGCAATCTTGAACGAACGAATGAGATGAGAGATTGAGAAATGCCCTAGAATCAATGGTTAAGATTCAAAATGACAACTCTTAATTAGGGTTAGGGCAAAAATCCCAAATGTGTGGACAAGATTTAATTTAAGAAATTAAATCAATGGTGGAGAATAAACGTGACATTGAGATGAAATTAGTAAAAATCAAGAGATAAGGAGATGAGATTTTTAGAAATTTAGTAATTTTAGCAATTACTTGATTTGTAAAAGAAAGTTTCCATTTTGAATTAAATTAATTCAAAATATGGATTTGTGAGATAATGAGTAATTGATTTTTGAAACTAATTACTAAAAGAAGAATCGGTTAACTATGTGAAGTCATTTTTAAATAAATTACTTTATTTAAAAAGATGGAAATGTCACATAAGGCAATTAAATAATTAATAATAATAATTTAATTTAGAAGAGGCAGTTAATTAATTAAATAAATTAATGAATCTATTTAATTAAGAGAGGATTTAGGAATTAGTGACATATTAAATAGATATATTAAAATATATTTATTTAATAATCAAGAGGACATTAATGATAAGGATTAATTAAATAAATGAGACTTTATTTAATTTTGATAATTAGTGACACATTAAATAGATAAATAAGATTTATTTATCTAATAATCATGAAGAATGAAAGATCATGAATTAATTAAATAATTATGAATTATTCAATTAATAGTTGAAGGTGGATTAGAAACATAATTAAAATGTCATAATTATGCTAGGACGAAAGGTGATAAAATATTGCCTACAGGCCTTGGTCATTTTTATGTGTCTACATTTGCCCCTCTTTGTCATAATGTAGTTTATTGCATTATGGCAAAGAAAACAAGTTCAAAATATGCCCCAGCGAAGGTATGGAGTGCCTATGCCCCCTCGGGAAAATTTTCGAATTTCGACCCGGGGTTAGAAAATTTGGAAAGTGTCCCGATTAATCAAATTAATGACTAGACAAATAACGGCGCTATCGGTTTCGAGAACGGAGGACGTTGAGTCAGTGAAAATGCCAGTCAAAGGTAGTCAAATGAGCCTCTAGTATAAACCCACCAGGTCAAAGCCCCAATTTTCAGCCTATAAATAGGTTGAAAATGCAAAAACAAGTGTCATTTGCTCATTTGCTATATAGAAATTTTAGAGATCAGAGCTCAAAGAGACGATGGTGATTCCAGTGACAACCCACCATGGATATCGCATGCAGACCTTTTGACAACCCGAGGGCACAGAGGCATCGGTAAGTACCCTATCCAGCTTGTCAATTTTTAAATTTAATGCATTTATGAGGGTTTAAGGGGGGTTAAATAGATGTATTGCGATGTAAACAATGTCGCGTAAGCCACAAATTCCTTCACGTTCAATGCATTTGTTTGCGTCACGACGCAAGTGCTATGGGTAGCTAGGCTTTTTTTTGTTCGAGTGCGCATTTGCGAGGGAAAACGACGCAATCACCAGATTGCAACACAAGTGAGGCAATCAGCGACACATCTGCACTATTGCGACACAATTACCAGGTCAAACGACACAATTGTAAAAACCGTGACGCCATTGCATATGGAACGACGCAATCATTGTTAGGTTGCACAATTGTTAGATAAAGCAACGCATTCGAGATATTGTGACGCAAGTGCCATGTGCCAAGTTGTAATTGATGAATTGTGACGCATTTGTGGTCAACGCGATGCAATTGTAGTTGACCAAAGTTGACTTGTGTTGACCTTAGTTTTAGATGTATTTTGATTTCCAGTAATGTTGACCCGTGTGTGCTAACTCTTGTCTTTGCCTGTGCAGAGTCAACTAGTGCCGATCTATACTAGAGAGTTCAGGCCGACGACATATGCCTTTAGAGACCATTTGAGCGACAGGGAGAGATAGCGCCTGATGTCACTGGGTTTATACTACATCGCCTATATGCCCATTATTCGAGAAAATAGGGGTTTGCTGACAGCTCTTTGTGAGAGGTGGCACTCAGAGACCTGCTCTTTTCACATGCCTACAGGAGAGGCAATAGTCACCTTAGAGGATGTGTACCACATTCTTCGCATACCAATCCATGGAGAGAGGGTTGTATATGACCCGTACCGAGGGCGACATGCCCTATTAGATATGTATGAGGATGCCGATGGTGCCCAGTTGGGTATGGATGGTTATGAGATTTGTTGGGATGTTGTAGCCGACCGGTTTCCCAGGTGGGATGCTATGTTGATGACATTGATTGCTGGATTACTGATTCCAGATTGCCGTGGTCATGGATTTCCCATTGGATGGGGGGATGTATTAGTCCATATGTGAGGATAGAGGACCGTTTTTGCTTAGGGGCCTTGTTTGTTGGCCATCCTATATCATCAACTGCATGAGGTTGTTTATCACCAGGGCCAAAGTATCAGTTGCGGGACTACCCTTCTCATGATCTGGGCATGGTAGTGTATTCCCATCTTTCGGCCACCAGTACAGATGCAGCAGTTGGGCGATGGGATGTCGTATTTCTACTTGTATGCGGGTTTGGTCAGTCAGACTCGCATTGGAGATACCAGATACTGGTATCACAGGATTGACACCATGATTAGTTTTGTTTGGAGGCCTTACAGAGATTGCGGTCAGTTGCCAGATGAGGATGGCCATTTATCATTGTGCAGATAGTTTAGATACCTGATCGGTCATACAGTGCAGAGTCAGCGTATCATAGAGATGTACCTACCCCAGTGAGTACTACGACAGTTCAGAGAGCAGTAGGATATGCCAATAGGCACGACAAAGTATGCACAGTCTTCCAGAGAGACCATATGGGGGCCTTCCATATCAATGATAGTGGCCGAGCAACAGGTAGATGGCCTAGATGCAATTCTGTGCATGTGGAAGGGAGGTCCAACAGATGCAGGTACATCTATTGAGTTTGACACTTGGTGGAAAATTCATAGGCCTATCCCCTTGACAGATCCAGATGGTCTGTCGCCTATAGATCAGAGGTCAGTTATCCCATTGGTACCGAGGATAGGGCGAGGAGGCAGAGATGGCAGAGGGGCCAAGGGGAGAGATGGAGGCAGGGGAGATGGAGGCCGAGGAGATGGAGGCCGAGGAGATGGAGGCCGAGGTGGGGGAGATGATGGGGGTGGTGGGGGAGGAGGTGATGGAGGAGATGGGAGGGGTGTGATGAGGAGGAGGGATGGTGAAGGGCAGAGGTATCCCAGGAGAGTTAGGAGGAGAGTGGGTGGTGCACCACTGTCACCCATTCGAGAGGAGGGTGAGGAGAGAGAGATGCTAGTCGAGCAGTAGGCAGGGGAGGAGCTCAGAGGGGTTGAGGAGGTGGTCAGGGGTGGAGAGGAGGAGGTAGAGGTGAGGGTAGAGGAGAGGGTAGAGGAGGATCCATTTGTGAGGGGACAAACTCTTGATATAGATGTGGAGAAGATCCGAGCAGAGGAGGAGAGGGATGAGGAGAGAGATGAGGAGGAGGAGGAGGATGAGACAAACTAGAGACTATGGGAGCAGATGATTTTCAGGGATGAGGAGGGTGACAGATCACCCATTTTTTCTATCGATGCTACTATTGATCAGACCATCATCGATCTTCAAAGCAAACTCGATGCAACCTTGTCTTAGAACAAGGCCTTGGTAGCAGAGTTAGAGGTTACCCAGGTGGAGAGGGATCAAGCTGTCATCCAACGACAAGAGTCAAATCGGTGGGTGATAGAGTTTGTCGAGTTGTGCACAGGGTTGACAGGGGACATGGCCAGAGAGCAGGGGGCGGTATAGGTTTCTATATGCGTAGGTGGCTCCCCCAAAAAGATGGAACCCAGGATTGTCTCGATCCTATAGCAGGACAGGCAGTGGCACCCGGACACATAGTAGCAGCAGGTCACACAACAGTAGTCATACCAGTGCTGGGGGGTCCACTGCATCAGGTCAGTCATTAGGCCACAGGTCACATAGCTCTCACAGGCACTCATCAGGCCATAGCCATAGGTCAGAGCATGGTCACAGGTTAGTGTTGTCAGGACACCAGACAGAGTAGAGCCAACCTCATGTTATCGAGGCCTTGAACTCTTAGAGTCAGACTTAGGACACCACTCCTATTCAGGTCACTTTTCACATGGTTGGTCAGCCACAACTACCTCGTAGTTCACCTCCATGGGATGGAGGAGGGACATCATAGGACATGTTTCTATACACTTTTATATTTTGATATTCGAGCTTGCGAGCTCTATTTTTAGGATATCATATGACTCTATCCTGTGACATTACATTTTTGAGATTATATATATGCGATGCAGTTTTGATGTGGTCTATATGATTGTATGTGTTATGGTATTCTAATGCTTTATCAAATATTTATGTGATGATTTTATGATGCTATGAGATGCATGCTTGTTATGTTTATGCTTATGAATGCAATTATGGATGTGGTTATGCATGCACTGTGTAATGTGATGATGATGTGATTCTTATATGCTAATGCAAATGTTATTTATGATGTCTATATGTTAATGCAAATGATGGTGTTATGATGTGAGATGGATGAATGTAAATGATAGCGTTATGTAATGTGAATTATGGTATTTGATTTATGCAAAAATGGGATGTGAATATGAAATGCTTGTGCAGTCATGTATGCAATTTTTTTTTTTTTTTGTATGTCACAAGATATTATCAGGGAACGAGAGAAGAGAAGGTGAAGATTGATGTTAGTGCGAAGAAAGATATGCATGTTAGTGCAAAAACAAGAATCCTTCAAAGCTTTTCTATAGTGCTATCCTAGTTGTTGCTCTTGAATCATCATTGGGCGAAAATGTCATGATGGCCGACAAACACTATAATATGACATAGATCAATAGTGTGCAAGGTCGAACCATCACATAGATCGACAGTCATAGACAAAGATGATCATGATTTATACAAGGAACACAATTTCCCCTAGTCACTTTATCATGACCAACTGCCAGAAAAAAACCAAACCAATCATGAGACGTCGCTACTTCTCTGAATCCTGACGTCAGGACATCCTTGAGAAACTAGCCACATGATAGTAAAAAAAAGACAGGAAAATCATCGTACTACGTCGTTGCTTCTCTAAATCCTGAAGTCAGGACATCTTGGAGAAACTAATAGCAGAGTGATAAGAAGACAAGGGTAATCATCGTATTATGTCGTTGCTTCTCTAAATCCTGAAGTCAGGACATCCTGGAGAAACTAGTAGCAGAGTGATTACAAGAAGACAAGGATAATCAAGATGATATGTCATGGTTCCTAATACACATGAGGAACTAGTATCATGATAATCATCCAAAAGACAGATAAAGTTTGCCAAGTGTTTTCCAAGTGTTTTAATGTCAAGTGTTGCCAAATGTCGAGAGATATCAAATTCGGGAAGGACACATCCTGAATGACGTTGATATTTAGGAGATCAATTCTCAGAGTTAGGAGAATCGATCAAAATGCCAGATGATGATGATGATGCTTAGGAAGGACACATCCAAAAGCATAAAGAAATGACGAGAGTTGTTTTTCAGAAGGACGCATTTGAAGAAGAACCCAAAATTTTGCCATGGTAAATTGCCTTGATAGGATTTTGACTACAGGTCATTGCTCACATGCTGAATTGACTAAAAGTGTTGATGAAACAAATTACCGATAGACTGATTGTTTGAGATTGACAGAAGATTTGCTTGGTTTGAAGATAGCTTGACGTGTGTGAAAATGTTGTGCCATGAACCCTAATGGACTGACCTAGTGTGGCCTCGGGGGCTCATCGATTAATGGCCTTGCCTATGTCGTGCACTCAGAGATCTCGTAGTTTGACATGACCAATGATGTTGTCCTAAAGGACAAAAGTTTGAATCATGATTTTATTTCGACAAACCTAGAAAGACTGACCTAATGTCTCGGGGATTCAAAGATGAATCTTGCC
The DNA here is from genome assembly GCA_007115665.2 of Sequoiadendron giganteum. Lineage (NCBI taxonomy): Eukaryota > Viridiplantae > Streptophyta > Pinopsida > Cupressales > Cupressaceae > Sequoiadendron > Sequoiadendron giganteum. The sequence continues at coordinate 784,500,712 of CM021102.1, read as the reverse complement.
TACGTAGAAAATGCGCAGAGACAATGTAGTTTGGACATGGACAAAAGATTGACTGATGTGACTGACTGGACTAACTAGACAAAGATTGATTTTGACTCTATTTTTGGATTTTCTCAAGACATTTTCTAATTTTTAGGACTTTTTTCAGAACTTTTTCAGATTTTTAGGATTTTTTTCAAGACTTTTTCAAAATTTTAGGACTTTTTTAAGGATGCAGGATCATGTGGGACACCCACTATAGTTACACGATAAAGGTCTTGCCCCTAGATAGAGCGGGGATTACCTGAGTCTAATGATATGGAGATAGGCAGACACAAGGCAAAAGGCAAAGATATGCAAGGGATCATGTCAACCAAATATTAACCATGGTTGGAATTGACAAGACTTAGGACGGATGTCATGAATGTGCTAGGTTGTTGTAATTATGGGAAGTGGATAAAGGTCAACTTGAGTAACAGTAGATGGTGAAGCAATGATCGACTATGCATGGTGCCTATTTGCCAGGTTTTCACCATGGTACTTATCCAAAGCGCCTGTTTGCTAGGTTTTCACTATTGGATGAAATTATTTCTTTTTACTGTTTTTATGATTTTTTTAATTTTAATTTTAATTTATTTTTTGGTGTCACCACGACGCCTGTTTGCCAGGTTTTCATCAAGGGACAATTTTTTCTTTATTTTTCAATTTTTTTGTATTTTTAGGTTTTTAGCCCAGCTCTCTGATGCTATGTGTAGAACTTTCTCAGATGTAAGCTGTTGATGGGTTCTGTCAGCTATTCTCCATTAGGTGTGGCCAACTGATAAGCTCTGGAACCAAATGTGGTAGTAATGATATAAGGACCAAGCCAATTAGCCTCAAACTTGCCAGGCTTTTCACGGTCTGCCTGATTTCTTAGGTTCTGCATGAGAACCGAGTTGCCGATTTCAAAATTTCTCACCATTATTCTTTTGTTATAGCTCCGACAGAGATGATTTTGATATTCCTGTAGATGATTTAAGGCATTTTGTCATCTTCCTTGTAGCATTTCTAGCTCATGTAGGCGAGCATGTCTGTACTCTTCATCATCAATCATTCCTTTCAAGGAGACTTAGAGAGAAGGAATTTCGACCTCGATGAGCAATATGGCCTCAGATCCGTAGACCAGGGAAAATGGAGTGGCTCCAGTGGGGGTACAAATGTTGGTATGATAGGCCCATAAAGAAAGATTAAGTTGCAGGTTCCAATCTCGGCCAATGTCATTGACGGTCTTCTTCAGAATGTGAAGAATTGTTTTATTTGACGCCTCAGCTTGGCCGTTACCTTGTAGGTAATATGGGGTGGAGAAATGGTGTTGGATGTGGAATCGCTCATAGAGTTCACGAACGTCCTGATTTTTGAATGGACTACCATTATCTATGATGATGGATTGTGGGACACCATACCGGAAGATGATGTAATTTAGGATAAACTTGGATATTTGCTTATTGATGATGTAAGTGAGAGAGACGGCTTCAATCCACTTAGTGAAGTACTCAATGGCGGTGATTATGAATTTGTGGCCGTTAGAGGAGGATGGATGGATCTTGCCCACGAGGTCGAGTCCCCATTATGTGAAAGGCCATGGAGAAGTGATCAGTCTCAGTTCCTGTGCCAGTGCATGAATTAGGTTACTATGCACCTGGCATTTTTGACATGTTCTGACAAACTGAAGAGCATCTTTTTCCAATGTCAGCCAGTAGTACCCAAGTCTGGTGACTTTCCTAGCTAACGTTGGACCACTCAAATGAGATCTGCATATACCCTCATGTACTTCTCGTAAAGTTTTTTGGGCTTCATCAGTGTCGAGACATCGAAGAAGAGTGTTATCAAAGCCATGACGGTATAGGGTGTCACTGACGATGGTGTGTCTAGCAGCTTTTTGGATAAAGGATTTTCATTCATTGTTGGAAAGGTTGGGTGGTAGGGTTTGGGACTTAAGATAATCATAGATGTCTTGGTACCAAGGTGAACTGGGACCAACAATCTCGCAAACCATTTTTGACTCTTGGATATCATATGCCAGCATCAATAACTGTTCCACTAAGAACTGAAATTGTGACGCATTTTTAGGGATGTCCAAGAGAGATCCAATAGTAGCCATTGCATCAATTGCCTTATTCTGTGTCTTGGGGATTTGTTCAAAAGCAATTATTTTGAAATACATCATAAAACTATCCACCATTTGCTTGTAGGGTAGCAAATTCTCATCTTTTGTGTCATAATCATCATTCACTTGGTTGATGACTAACTGAGAATCCCCGAATATGAGCAATGTCTGGATTTTCCATTTAATTGCTATCTTAAGACCTGTGACTAAGGCTTCATATTCTGCAATGTTATTTGTTTAAAGGAAGGCGATCTGAAATGATTTAGGAATTGAATCCCCTTGTGGTGTGATGAACAAGATACTAGCTCCTGAGCCATGATCGGTGTGGGACCCATCAAAATATAGTTTCCATGGTAAGGCTGGTTTTGCATGAAAGATAGACTCACTAGGAAAGTCAGTTATCAGCGGATGAGTGGCTTGGATCAGTGCATCTGCAAGTTGATATGCTATTAATTGACCTTTTATTGCCTTGCGCTCAACATATTATATGTCATACTCACTCAATATCATGACCCACTTCACCAAACGACTTGTCAATGCCGCCAGCTTAGAAAATACTTTAGTGGGTCAATATTGGCTACTAGGTGTGTTTGGTGGCTCAACATGTAATGTCGTAGTTTCTGCACCGCAAAGACAATTGCAAGGCAGACACGTTCAATGGTTGTATAGTTCAACTCATATCCTATTAGTGTGCGACTGATGTAGTATATAGCTCTTTCTTTCTCTTCATGGTCATTTTGTACCAATAATGCCCTCGGTGCATTTGTAGTTGCGGAGACATACAGGATCAATGGATTGACCTCAATGGGTGGCATCAAGACTGGTGGTGACAAGAGATATTCTTTAATTTGTTCAAATGTTGTGTGGCATTTGTCTGTCCATACAAAGGGAATACTTTTGCGTAATAGATATTGGAATGGTTGACACTTATTTGCCACTTGTACGATGAAGCGTTGGATGGATTGCAATCTGCCCTGAAGTGTTCTCAGCTCACTGATCCCTTTTGGTGGAGGCATGTCCAGAATTGCTTTCACTTTTGTGGGATCAACCTCAATGCCTCATCTCGAATCTATGTATCCCAAAAGCTTGCCTGAAGTGACTCCAAAGACACATTTTTTTGGGTTCAAACGAACCTTGTAATCTTCAAGCCGTCTAAATTTTTTGTCCAGGACTTTGAGATGATCCTTCCATGTCAAATATTTTTCCAATAGGTCATCCACATAATCTTCCATTAGGATATGCATCATGTCATGAAAGATTGTTGGAATAGCTCTTTGATATGTGGCACCTGCATTCTTTAAGCCAAAAGGCATGACGTTCCAACAATATGTTCCCCAAGGGCAAGTGAATGCTTTTTTGTGCTGATCCTCTGTTGTAATTCGGATTTGGTTGTGTCTCAAGAAAACATCCATGAGGGATAGCATCTCGTACCCTACTGTGAGATCAACAATAATGTCTATATTTGGTAAGGGGAAGTCATCCTTTGGGCAAGCCTTGTTCAAATCTCTGAAATAAGTGCAGATACGAATTTGTCTGTTTGTCTTTGTGATAGGGACAATTTTGGATATCCAATCAGAATAATCTATTGACCTTATGAACCCAACATCCAGTAACTTCTTTAGTTCAGCTTTTACCAGTAGTGCAATCTATGGATGCATTTTGTGCAACTTTTGTTTGACTGGCTTGATTCTTGGGATTAGAGGAAGATGATGCAAAAGAAATTCTGGATCAAGGCATGGCATGTCAGCATATGACCATGTGAAGTTAACTTTCCTGTCTGTGAAGAATTGTTAAAATTTGGATTTTCTTCCTTTGACAATGATGCAGCCAAGAGAATCATTTTTGGATTTTCTGGTGTGGCTATGTTAACTTCTATCGTGTCTTCAATGAGCATAGCTGATTTTTTCTATGTCACGGGAAGAAAGTCCAATCCTCCATCCTTAGGTGCCTCAAGGAGGTTTTCACCTTTAGATATGTCCTTTGTTTTTACCATTTTGTTGTCTGAAGGTGCCTTGCAGTTTTCACCTAAAGATATTTCTTTTTTTGTTTTATTCTTTGTATTTTTGCAACTGGAGAATTGCACAGTCTCCTCGAAGTATGCTACACAATCTAGATCAATGGAAAACCCTATTTTATGATCACCCCATGGAATGCGTTCTCGAAGCCCCATGAATTTTGTAATTGCCTCATCAATCTGAAATATGTCCATCACTAGTGGTTCTTGTTGGTCCCAGTCAATCAGTTGTGGGTAAACAAGGGGAATCCCATCGTTAGTGTTGGTAAAAGATGGGGAAGATGCAGAAAGTGTGCAAATTGATGCCTCAAGTGTGAAGGAAAAGTTGTCAATTTCAACTTTTGTGTCAGATGCAATGGATGGACCATACTCAGAGTCAGATGAGTCGAGTTCAAAGTCATAATAGGGGATAAAACTATCAGCATCATGACTAGTGGCTGGCATTTCAGAAGCATGCATAGTAGGTTCAGACACATTAGGCTCTTGGGTAGGCTCGGGAATGGGGTGGGATGATTCAAGTGTTGTCGATGACACCTTATGTTCTTCCGGATTCCAAGGAATGCTTACCCATTCCTTATTTTTGGAATGTCGGTCAATAGGGTCAATGTTGTATTCTTGTTGGAATTTTTCTTTGAAGGGGAGTTGACTAGGGTCCAAGAATAGTTCTTCAATGTCATAGTCACTTAGGGTTTTCTTAGATCCCCATTCCCATTCATTAGAGTCAGTTTCGGTAAGGGATTATTCGCATTTCTCGACACTTTTTGTATCCATTACGTCCTCACTTGAAAGTTCATGGGTACGTCGATCGTCAGTTCCGAGTTGGTCAAACCCTAGCCCTATGTACCTTGATCTTGCATTTATGATAATAGGTTCCCTCTTTCCATTGTTGTCCTTTCCAAGACCACTTGTGCCATCAAAACTTAGGGCCTTGCATTTATCATAGCCTTTTCCATAGAGATGCATTGGTAGTGGAGGTAGCTCCTCTGGGTCTTTGTAGATCTAGTTTTCTACATTAAGGATGAATTCATTACCCATATCGCCCCACAGTGTGAAAACACTTTTTGGTGGAACCTTGAAAGTTGTTTTGGGCTTGACGGTGAAGCATGGTCTACCATAAACTTTAGGTGGCTTAGGTATTGTGGTGATACAGTAAGCTGTATTCAATTTGAACTCTCCACAGCCAAGGTCCTAGATCTAAAGGTCTTTACTTGGGATGGAGGCCGAGGAAGATGGTGTGGTAGAAGTTGATGGAATGGATGATTTGGTGAGTGCAGATGGGTCAATATATTTGGACAAGGTGGAAGCTGGGGATTCTCAATTGATGGGTACCTAGTGCTCAGCAGTGACTTGTAGATTGGTACAGTATTGAAATGGATCAGGATCTCCTGGGATAGTGATTTCAGTACCATCAAAAGGGAATTTCAGGAATTGGTGGTATGTGGATGGAATGGATTTTAGAGCATGAATCTAGGGGTGACCAAGCAAGATATTGTAATGTATGTCACGATACAGGACTTGGCATGTTGTATCTATGATAACTGGTCCCACCAAGAGTGGAATTATAATGACACCTTTAGAAGTGCATTCTTCATCATCATATGCCTTGATGACAATGCTCTTGCTAGCATCTACACATGCATCAGAGAAGCCAAGAGCTTTAACCAATTTTAAAGAGAAGATGTTCAATCTTGCTCCGCCATCTACTAAGACTCATCTAACCTTATGTTTATGGACAAAAACCTTGATGTGAAGGGCATCATTATGAGATGGTTTGGGCGAGGAATAGTCACTGTCTAAAAAGGTGATGTGATGAGGTGAATTCAGATATCTGACCATGGTCTCAAAGTGGTTGAAATACTGCTGGTTGGGATGGACGACTCTTGAAAAACTTTATCCAAGATGGCCTTATGTGTGGGTGAGATACGAAGTAGTTCGAGAATGGATATTTGAGCTGGTGTTTTGTTCAATTGCTCAATAAGTTGAACTCTGGTTTAGGGTTTGATTGTCTGGCAGACGGACTGGGTATGGTAATCTTAGGCTGACGTGCAGAAGGACTTGGGATAGTGACCTTGCCTTTACGCATGGTGACATTGCATTATGGGGCCTTTTTAATGGTAATGGTATTAACACACTTATCTTCATCAGCAACGCGAAGATTGTTAATAATGCTACCGCCGGGATAGTTGTAAGCATGAAAAATGTTATTGTAGGTAGGAAGGATGTGATTGGCTTGATTATTGTTATTCTTCGTGCCAGATGAGGAAGGTTTACCATGATCTGGCAGTGGGTTCTTGTGAATAGTGTGATCTACATTAGACGTGAATTATTGACCGCCTAACTCAATGGTGTGGTTCTCAATGAGGTCTTGTACCAGATTTCGCAATTGGCGACAAGAAGAAGTTTTGTGCCCTTTGGCATGGTGGTAATCAAAAAATGCGCTATCATTCCACCATGATGGCTTGAATTGACCAGGGTCATATGATTTAGGATCTTCCAGTGTTATTACGCTATTTTGAAGAAGTTTCTTCAAGACAATTTCAATAGGTTCACCCAAAGGGGTGTATGTGCATTTTTGGAATTGTCAGGGTTGACGTAGCTGCCTTTGACTAGCTTGAGCAGGATTGCTTTGAATAGCATTGGCAGTTGGTGTTGGTGTAGTGATAGGTTCATTTTGATTTTGTACTCCTTTGATGGTGAGTACATGACCTGTTGCATTGACGGTTTTTGCATCGACCACACCGTCATTGGTGATGTGTTTGTTCTTAACCCACTATTTGGTTTTGTCATTGGAGCTACTTGGGTTATTATTTGTGGTGGCGTTGATGGTTTTTCCACCATACTTTAATTTTCCTTTGGCGATCAAAGCTTTCTCAGGTTGAACACCTTTTTCAACAAGGTCAACAAAGGTGGTGCAATAATGGACTTGTAACCCATACCTGAGTGGTCCTAGGAGAGTTTGTACAAACATGGTGACTTTCTCATTTTTAGGTATTTCTACCAGGCATCTACTTGCTAAGGTTCTCCATCTTTGAAAGAATGGGATAAAAGTCTCTCCTGCATCCTCTTGGGTAAGTCTACATAAGGAGGCAATGTCGATATCCGTATCAATGTTATAGGCATAGTTTTCAACAAACTTGTTTGCCAATTCATCCCATGTTTTGATTCCCTTAGGCAATAGTGAGAACCATTCTAGTGCATGACCTGCGAGACTTCTAGAAAAAAGTCTCATGAGATAAGTTTGCTCATATGCAATGTCCATGCAACTAGTGGTGAATTCTCTTATGTGTTCGATAGGGTTCATTTTTCCTTTGTATTTGGGAAAATGAGGTACCACATATCCATGAGGAAAGGGTGGCATATACAAGGTTGTGTCGAATGGATATGGACAGAAGTCATGTGACATGTAAGACTTTTTCTTGGATTGTTGCAAGGTCTCCACTTGCATTTGAAGAGAAGCTAGTTAGAGTGTGAGTGCTTCCACAATTGGGTTGTTGGTAGCATCACCCATGTTGGTGATAGGGATGGCTTGAGTGCCCACCTATTTTGATGAGATGTGTTGATTTGGAATTGGTTGTCGGTGAGAAAAATGAGTGTTCTGATTATGCGGTTGTTGGAAATGAATATTTTGATGAGGAATGTGCTGCTATGTATGGACTTGAGAGGCATAAGTGGGGATGTGAGATCTTGCCATATTGGAATGAATTTGAGGACCTTGTTGGTTTTGATTTTGTTGATGCCCAAATGGAGAGAAGGATTGAGGGCCTTGTTGATTTTGAGCTTGTTGATGCCCAAATGGAGTGAAGGATTGAGCACCTTGATTTCCTTGCCCAAATAAGAGATTTTGGCCATGAGGAATGTTGGTGTTTTGGGTCATAGGAATTTTGGTATTAACCTGTGAGGAAGTAGGTTGGGTGCCTTGAATGACAACTCTTCGTTTATTTCTCCCAAAATTGTTGGATGAGTTGGTTGCCATAGTATTTGAAGAACCTAATAACAGGTTTGTTGATGTACTCATGGAACTAGATGAAGTTCCAAAGAGGTTTGAGGTGGTTGCACCCATTGTTTGTGAAGGGATGGTGGATGTTTGTTGGGGGATGGATTGTGATGTGGTGCTGGTTTGGGTAGATGATCCCCCAATAGATGTTATGTTGGTTGTGGTAGTAGTATGACCATGGGAGGTAGCATTGATGGTGTTGATGACATTTTGTGAAGAAGCTCCCATGGAAGGATTGTGTGATGGTGGATTGGGAGAAGTTGCTCTAAGAGTGTTAAGATCAAATCCCTTTGGTAATTTAGCCCCTTGGTCAAGGATCATAGCTAGAAATCTAGAAGAGTCATTTAAGACTACTTCTTCCACAAAAGCAACAACTTCTGGGTGTTGGGTAGTAGCTAATATGTCTTCTTCAAAGACTTCCCCATTTGAGTCTCTGTGGATAAATTGTTCAAAAAGGTCTTGTGGAGTGGGTGTGATGTTCATCTCACTGAAAGGATTGATGTTGGAATTTACCATGTTATAAGAATGATTGTTTGTGTTATTAGGGAAAGAATCCATGCCAGTTGTGAAACCAAGAAAGTTGGTGTCTTGTCCAAAGGAATCCATGAGTCTTTTCTTTTTCTGTAGTCTAGTTTCAACCATAAAAGTTTTTATCAACTATGGGATGATAGGGGGAAATGATCTAAATATGACACTATGTTTTTGGGGTTTTTGGAATTTTGAGGAATGCTATGAAATGTAAATGAGACCAAAATGAGGGTAAAGATTTGTGAATGCAAAATGGTGTGATACTAAAATGGAGATGCTAAATTGTATGCAACTAAAGGAGCCTAAGATGTACTCACTATTGAAAAGTCTAAGGAGATGACAACTTGAGCAAAAAAAGTTTTTGCAATGATTCAAGTTTGGAATACCAATGGACCATAAAAGGACTAAAAGAGGACAAAGTGAAATTTCCACACTAGACTATTGAGTGGGAAATAATTCACAAAAGTTTTGACTAAATGACAAAGGGGTAATTGGGTCCAATGATAACCTACTATTGAATGCAAAGTTTTGACAATGGATGGTAAGAGTCTACTCCTAAAATCTGCAAAAGTAAGTGTCTAAGGAGATGGTGAAGCTACCAATGCAACTAATGGAATGGAATTGGAATCCTATTGTGATCCTAAAAATGGCACCTAGAATGCAATGTTGAGGGAAGTTGAGAAAATCAGTGTTTTGTTTGAACAGTAACAGTGAAGGAAGACTTGATTGAATTCTGGAAAAGACAAGTTGTGGATTTTTAGTTTTGACAGTGAGAAGATGGTTTGTGAAATTTTGTCAAATGCGTTGCAGCGAATGCGGTACAATAGAGAAAATGCGGCTCAGAATGGCGAATGCGGTTCTATAACTGGTGACTACGACTCAAAATGGTGAATGTGGTTTGATATGGGAAAATGCGGCTTATAATGGCGAATGCGGTTCAGTATGATTCAAATGTGGCTCATTAGAATGAATGTGGCTCATAATGTTTCAAATGTGACTTAGCAGAGCGATTGCGGCTCAAAGTACAACAATGGCGGTTTGATAGAGCATTTGCGTCGCAAAAGCAAATTTTGGAAAAACAAGTTGTTGCAGTTTTGACTAGTTTTGACTCAGATTTTTGATGTTCAATTTGCTGAGGTTTGTTGAAGTTTTCTAAAAATAGTTTGGCAAACACTTGGTGTTGAAAAGATAAAAAATAATCACTTTGAAGACATTGACAAAAAAAATCCTAAGGCTACAAAGATAGTATTCTTTTGGATCCCACTAACTGCATATCCGTAGTGAATGAATTCAGAAGCTTGGCCCCATGGGCTCCCCCTTATAGTGCACTCACTTCTCAGGACAACCAAACTTCCAATCTCTATGAAACTCCAATGGCAGATTGATCATTTCTACTATTAACTGCACAAGTGCGGGTGCCTTGGCAATGACTGTTGCTGCACCAAAGAATAGAAGGTTTTTGGCTTTCTAACATAAAGGATTTAATTTGGGCACCCATTCAGAAGGCCACGCGAGAGGCATTATCATCCCAATCTGTAGAGGTTATGTTTTGCAGGTTTTGACACACCACAAGGGTACTAGGGAGTCAATTGCTGGTCTGCAGGAAGTTTTGTAATGCTAAGTTTTCCTTAACATTCGAATTTATATACTAGTTGGGCATCGCTTGGCTTTAGCACGTTCCCAGTTTGAGTCGCTTTGGGGTGAGTACTTTTTCCCACCAAAGCAGGCCCAATTTTCTAAAGCTCAAAAAAAGTGACCAAAAATATTCATAGTTCGATCGATCTTTGTTTAAAAACAAAGAGAGAGCACATGAATATTTTGGGTCACACTTGCATGGTGTTCTTTTTAAACCAAAATTGAAATGTGAACAAACAAAGAAAGCACAAGGTTTATTTTATCCATTTGTAGTGTTTTTCAAACAAGGGGTTTATTTTTACCATTTGTAGTATTTTCTAATCTAGAAGTTAATTTTAAACCCAATGAGAAACAAAGTGTGTTGTTCTTTTTAACCAATGCGTGTAAAATGAAAGTTTATTTGAAATAAAGGAAAAGAAAAACAACACAACTAATTAAATCTAGCTGGACACATGCTGTCACAAGAAAGATTAGTAACATGAGAAATCCCTAATCTAGAAACATAAAAGAGAAAATAACAGAAAACGAAAGAAGACCGAAAAAAAGATTACTAGTCATTTGCGTCACAGGATATCAATTGTGGCGCAACAGATCGATTGCGTTGCGACAAGTCGAAGGTGTCATTTGTGAGCTCGAATGCGGCTCAACAGGTCGAATGCGTCGTTCACGAGTGCGAATGTGGTGCAATAGAGCATTTGCGTTGTGTAGGCTATTAGTTGCATTGTTCCATACTCCTGTACCTTCAACACAAAAATCGAGGCCATACGATAATCAAGAGGACATTAATGATAAGGATTAATTAAATAAATGAGACTTTATTTAATTTTGATAATTAGTGACACATTAAATAGATAAATAAGATTTATTTATTTAATAATCATGAAGAATGAAAGATCATGAATTAATTAAATAATTATGAATTATTCAATTAATAGTTGAAGGTGGGTTAGAAAAATAATTAAAATGTCATAATTATGCTAGGACGAAAGGTGATAAAATATTGCCTGTAGGCCTTGGTCATTTTTATGTGTTTGCAACAACAACCTGGGAAGTATGTGGACTCGATGTGATATGAGAAAGGAGTTTTTTGGTAACTCAATATACAACATATCAAAGGGAAGAAATTGTGAATGGGTCATGGCAACTTGAGGAAGATTACAGAGAGTTGTTGTTGGATAAATTTGCTAACTTTTCTACCAACAAAACCCATAACTAGCATGGGAAGGAAAGGTGGTGAATTTCATAGCTATCTTTTAGTTTTAAGTCTCCTTCTAAATCTGTATTTAAATAGGGGTCGATAGTTTATTATTTGGTTGTTCATTATTGAACTATTCATTGTGATTGATCATTGGTGTTCATTAGTTGTTCTTCTACTAAGTTATTTTTGGGAGAGCATTGTGAGAACTTAAGAGTAAATATTTGCGAGTTTAAAGGATCAATTTCATTGTGAGATAAGAGCAAATTATTGAGAGTTGAGAGCTTAGATTGATTGGTTAGATTGGAAATAGAATGGGTTGGATAAGGTAGCAAGCTAAGTCTTTGGCATTGAGCCTAGAGTTGTGAATTCTTCATGGAAGCTATATTTTCCAAGCATGCTTAGTTATTTTTAACCATTACTCTTTTCTATTTTGATACTATTTTTTTCTATGGATTGCAAGTGTTTGTTCAATTGTTGTTTCTCTTTATAGTTTTAAATAGTGCTATGCATATAGCTTGAATTTATATATGTTGGGATAAGTTATCTTAATCGCATAATACATTGATACCATGGTTTTAATGTTTGATTGACATAAGTTAAGTGAAGCTATCTAAAAGGTATTATGATAATATCGAAGATATATAGTATGATACATATAATGTTGGTATGAGTTATGTTGTATGGAAATGCAAAGGGATTAATATCATGTTAGAAGTAATATGTCGTCATTTTCTAGAGTATGATGTTATGTATACCTATGTTGGTCATTTAACTATGAGCGGAGAACCTACATTCTCAAATGCTCCCATTCCCTTGAAAGTAGGAGATCAATTTATTCCCTAGGGATAGGGTATACACTTGAATGTGATTATATTGATATTCAACAATAGGGTTGGAAAACATATTAGAGATATATTTTTTCTAATTACCTTTTTAAATGTTATTATCTTATACTTGACCAAGAGTCTATACCCACTCATGGTATTATAATTGTGTGCAAGTGATTTTCCCTACCCTAGGATGCAAAATAAAATGAAGTGCAAAGAGAAAAACACTAACAAACACTTAAGATTAGCCTAAATTGAATCCAAACAAAATACAAAGAAAATGGAACTTTTTACCTTGTTTAAATTAATGAGTTTGGTTGGCCCTTTTTGATGCTTGATTGTGTGCTCCTTCAATAGAAAATGATGCAAAAATGGATGCAAAATGATGTAGAGATGATGAGGAATGCAATGATGCAAATGGGTATTGTAGCAAGTGTGGTAGGTGGATGCAATGAAAGCTTGAAGGCTGCAATAATGGAGGATGAATGCTTGAGAGTGCTAAGAGTGCTTGAATGCTTGAATGTGTTGAATGCGAGTGAATAATAAAAAAGTTTTGTATGTTCCCTGAAATGAGACCAAATATTCTATTTTAAGGGAAAATTCTCTAGAGAATTCAATGGCCAGGATTTAGCCAACATGGACAATATGAAGAGCTATGGTGAGTTGAGGACTCACAAGTCCTCACATCTTTCCATGTGGAAGATGAGGTGGGGAAAGGATAGATGATGTGGAGAGAGGACATGTGAGGTGGAGGTACTTGCAAGTACCTTGGGATTAGGGGAAGATTTCCTCAAAAATGAAGTCCTTGTCCCAATATGAGGATGATGGTGACAAGTGAGGAGTTTTAGAAAGTCCTCTTTTATCATCATGGGCATGAGAGAGGTTGTTGGGGGAATAAATGTGAATTTTAAATTCACATGATTGGGAGTACCTTGGGGATAAGAGAGGTTGTTGGGAGAATAAAATGGAATTAAAAATTCCATTGGGATGTGGGAAGAATTGACTAAAGGACTGATTAGACTAGTTAATGAAGAATTAGAAGAGAGTTCGGTGGCTAATGATGATTATGAGACAACTTACAAAATTTAGAGGATGTGACACATCCTAATCATGGATTAAGAATGTGCAAATCCCTAATGATAGGATTAGGAGATGAATTAGGATTAAGTGAAAAGTGATGGAGGATGTGACATAAAGAGAATTAAATAAATGGGTTATTTATTTAATTCCTTGGAAGAAAGGGATTAGGGATTTAGAGGACTTTAGGGGTATTAATTAAATAATAGTAACATTATTTAACTGATGTGGATAAAATGATATTTAGACGGCAAGGGTAAATTTGGCCAAATATAAGTGGTCAAATTTAGATGTCTACATTTTCCCCCTCTTTGAGATGGTGTTATGAAGTAGCATCATTTCAAAGAAAATTAAAACATAGCACCTAGAAGAAGATGGCTAGATTAAGGAAGATGCCCCAGTCATTCGAGGAGTGTCTAGGAGGAAAGATGATGGAAGTGAAGATGAAGGTTAGGGATTAAGGATGCCCCCTTGAAAGGACATGTGGGTTTAAGAGAACATGGGTGTGCTCTCAAAATGGATGAGATGATGTAAGGGTAGATGGGGAAGATGATGCAAAATGATGGATGTAATAGAGGACAGTAAGATGAAGAGATAAAGGCAAACACAAATAGATTCAAGGACAAATATGATGTTGCCCCAGTCAAGTGATGATCTAGGATGGACTGATGGTTGATGGAGTGTTGTTGATGAGGGAAGGATACATCCCAAAATAACACCAGGATAGGGAAGGATACATCCTGCTACTGCTGATGATGATAGTGTTGTTGATGAGGGAAGGATACATCTCAAAACAAAAAAAAAAGGATAGGGAAGGATATATCCTGATGATGATGATGATTAGTTCAAGGCTTGTAACAAGGCTAGGAACAAGAGCAAAGATGTGATTAGATGATTTGTGCTAGATTGAATGGATTAGGATTGGATGGAGATGTGAGATGGTTAAAATGAATGAAGATGATGGAGGTAAAGATGCAATGCAATGGAAGAGAAAATTAAATGCAATCCTAATACAATTTGCCATTTTCAGAGCACTAATTTTTTCTATAGCATAAGACACTAGGTACCATGGTATGTGAAACTAAGGTGGATTAGTGTCTAATGCATACAAACACAACAAACAAGGAGGCTATCCCAACACCCCAAAGTCATGATGACTTTGGTCAGGCCAAGTATTGGGATAACCACAAGCACAAAAGGATGCCCCAACATAACACAAGACCTTAGGGATCTTGGTGGATACTATGTGGGACAACCAAGAAGATGACAACAAACAAAGATCAAGATATGCCCCTATGTTAACCAGTCAAAAAACACCATAATATGATAGATCATGGCGACCTTGAAAAGTGATGATAGGGAGCTCAAATGATAAATAAAATCCAAAAGTATCAAAAGATTGCAATCAATTTCAAAACATCCTTTTCCATAGGATTGAGAGAATGGATGGGGTTGGTGAGGTTTTTTAGGAAGGATACATCCTGTTGAGACCAAAGATGGATACTAAACTAAAAGATCAATTATGATGCATGAGATTCCAAAACCGATTGAATATCATGATACAAATTGATCCAATTTGTGAAGAACCAGCTAGAATAGGGACATACTTGACAATGCGACACAAGGAACGAGACACAAGACTAACACACCCTAAAGACCTAGGGTCTTGGGGGTTGATCAAAGATTAGCCTTGCCTATGTGAAAGTGCATATCCCTCATAGTTCAACATAAGGCCATGGATAAAATCGAAAAGAGGAAAATGGAGACCTCAATGGATGGTGCAGACAGGACAAAAAAATGCCCCGGGGTGGATCAAATGATCCACCTTGCCTACCTGAAAGTGCGGGGGAAACATAGTTCGACACAAGGCCAATGAAAGACGATGGAAGATGACAAACTAGACAAGAAGCAACCCCAGGGGTGGATCAAATGATCAACCTTGCCTACGTGAAAGCACAGGGGCAACGTAGTTCGACGAAAGGCCAAAGATAGACCATGGATAAAGGACAATGAGATGACCATTATAAGGAGATACGATGATGGAGCTGATATGATGAGCTAGGATAGGCCATGCAGATAGGATGGTTGATATGCATAAGATGTGGATATGTGAAGCTCAGGGATGGGATAGTTATCCAAATCATCAAAAGATGAATTTGGAGGATGAGACGATGGATAGATGAGTGACGAGAAGAAATAAGAGATTGAAAGGATGTGAGAAATAGATAGGAGTGATGATAGTGAGATAAATTGCATTGGATTGCATGGGTGTAGCCTATAGCTAGATACCAATGACAAGGGATTATGAGATGGAAGGAGAAATAGAGGTAAATGGATGGATTGATAAAGATGGGGAGATAGAAAGATACAAGGATGGATGGATAGAGGGATAAGGATTTAGAAAGATGGAAGAGATTGTTGGATGGATAAATGGATGGGGAGATAAGGATGAAAAGATGGAAAAGGACTAGTGGATAGGTGGATGGATGTGAAGATGAAAAGGGATTAGTGGATGGAGTGATGGGATGATATGATTGATGGATAGGAAGAGAAGAATGAGGAGGTGGAATGGATTACTTGGAGGGATGGATGTACGGTGTCTCCAAGGACTCTGTCACAAATAAGGAGATGCCTCCACTCTAACATGTCATGCATGATGAGATAAGAGGGATGGCAGATAGCAAGATAAGTGAATAAGGGATGGAGATGGATCGTAGTAGGATGGGCAAACAATGGAAGAGAAATGGATGTGGATAGGATGCATGGATAAGGAAGGTGAGCGGGGGGATAAGGGATATGGCAACACATGGATGAGGGGAATGTATGCCAAGAGATGTCCAAAGCAGGTATATATATGGGCCCCTATCTTGATCAAGATCACAAGGAAGATGGAGGGATTGGATACAAATGGGATATGATGGATGAGATGCAAACGATAGGAAAATGTAGGGGACAGAGGAAGGGGATGCATAGATGGAAGTTGCCCCCAATTGTGGAGGTAAATTGGATGGGGGATTTATGCATGATGTCTGTTTTCCAGGTTTTCATCATGGTACTTATCCAAGGTGCTTGTTTACCAAGTTTTCACCATTGGACGGATTATTTCTCTTTACTATTTTTATTTTATTTTCTCTTTTTCTAAATTTTTGGACTAGGATGTGGATGAAGATGGATAAAGATAGGGATATAGCTATGTGGACTTAGAAGATAGTTGATAAGGAGATGGACAAAGGAATCAAGCATCAAGTTCCATACAAGGTAATAAGAGCCCATGTTTGAAGTGACTATGTGGATGTTGGTACAACCTTATTAGAATGGATGAATTATGCAAGAGGATGGATTAAGGGGATTTAATGGGGGAGATATGGGGGATAATGGATGGGATGCTAGAAAGTGTATGGATGGAATGATGGAGTGAATGTGTGATGGGGGAAGGTGTTCAAGACCAACATTGGCACATGTGGTGGTGGATGTGAAAGGATATGGGAATGAATGGATGGAGAGTGTGGCTATAATGGAGGAGTTGGGATAGTGAGTTTTGGGACATAAGGACCCAAAACAGATTTAGGAGATGAAGGATGTGAATGATTTTTTTTTGGATTACCAACTTTGGATGTCATTATGGATTTTTCATTTGAAGGCATTGCCTCTTTTTTCTTTGGGATCCACATGGTTTTGAGTTTAGCTTTAGTGGGCCTTGATGGCCTTTTAGATGGATTTGCATTTTAGATTGTATTGTTCTTTTCTTCAACATGTATTTTGAAGGGGACATGAGGAGCTTTAGATTCATGTGGATGTTTGGATTTATGCATTTTTACTTTGGCATCCAAATTTGTTTTGTTAGCAACAAGAGAGGTATTAGGCAATGGATGATGTGGAGAGGATGTGGATGGAGTGATAGAGGTAGGATTTTGATGAGGGTGTGTGGATGGGGGATGTGAGATAACATGCATGAAGGGGTGCCTTTGTTGATCTTGATTAGGAGTTATGAAGTTAGGATTTTTATGCTATGCACTAGGGATAGGTGATGGATGGATGAAAGGATGAATAGGATGTGATGGAGGAGGTGAATTTGGGACATACGGACCCAAAATAGACTATGTATATGGATGATGTGTGAAGTTTGGTGGAGGGACATAAGGACCCAAAATAGATGCAGTAGATGGAGGATAAGCAATGGAGGATGAAGGGACATAAGGACCCAAAATGGATTTAAACAATGAAGGAGGAAGATGGACAGTTGTTTTGAGGTAATATGATGAAGGAGGGGGGATGCCGACAAATGATTTGGTGGAATGGTGGGAAGTGCCTGTAATTCCCTTAGAAGAGGATCATTTAGGATGTATGGAGGTTGTACCAA
This sequence comes from Sequoiadendron giganteum, assembly GCA_007115665.2. Taxonomy (NCBI): domain Eukaryota; kingdom Viridiplantae; phylum Streptophyta; class Pinopsida; order Cupressales; family Cupressaceae; genus Sequoiadendron; species Sequoiadendron giganteum. The sequence continues at coordinate 784,482,954 of CM021102.1, read as the reverse complement.
CATTTTTGGATTGTGACTCTTGGGAGATATATCCAAGACCTTGTATTCCTGGATGTTCTTTGACCTGGATGTGCTTTAAAGTACCTTTCTCATGAAGGCCTAAACCTTTTCCTTGATAGTTTATGTTCTCGAGCATGTGATCTATGGTAGGATGCTTATTCTTTTGGAAGCATGATGCGAGTCCATTAGTAGGTGGAGGAGGAAGGGCTTTATTTTTCTTCTGCAAGAAGACCACCATGGATGAGTGTAATGTTACCAAGGTGATATAAAAGTGGTGTTGGGGTGACAGGGCTAGGAAGTGATGGAGGATTGTGAGATGGAGATGAGGGGATAGAAACACCTTGATTTGGAGGAGGAGGTGATAAGGGATCAGGAGGAATGAGGGGGTATGACATGATCTAGATTTTTTAGAGTGAGTGATAAAGGCTCATGAGATGGGGTGATTGGATCTTGAAAGCAAAGGGGATCATGGGATGGAGAAGATGAGCTAGTGTGATCTTGAGATGGAGTAGATAGGATGGTAGGATCAGGATTCAGTTGAGGAAAGGAATCATGAGATGGGATGGATGGGGGAGTATGATCTTGGGGTGGAGTGGATGGGTTGGTAGGATCAACATTTAAAGGAGGGAATATGTTGGTATGCTTTGGATCACGCTCTTGGCATGACTTTCTTGTGTGGGAGGCATGATGATAGAGGAGTGTTGGAGGGACTCCTCAAGTGGGGGAGATGGAAGGATGGAGGGTTCATGAAGGTCATAGGATTCACTAGTAGAATTTGGCAAATAAATGACTACGTGACTAACACTAGTAGTATTTTGAGAATAAATAACTAATTTGGTCATTATAAGTGACTAATTTGTTAATTGGGTAAAATAACAACTAAATGACTAATATCAGACAAATAAAAATGACTAAATAAATGATTATTACTCCTCTATTCTTTTTTCTTTCGAATTTGATCATAATCCATAGAGTTTAAGCCCCCCTCATGGGAACCCTACCTAAGCTTGTTCCCCTCCGAAGGGCAGGTTCTTATGCATTACTCACCCATTCGCCACTAGAAACACCACTTCCTATCTAACTTGCATGTGTTAAGCATGTCACCAACATTCATCTTGAGCCAAAATCAAACTCTCAATGAAATTCAGAGTTTCAATACTTATTACTTATAGCTCCCTTCTTCGTTGACGAAGTTGATTCACAAATTATCTATCATCTATATAATATTAAGTACTTTATTTAGATTCTATTAAGTCCTCTATTTATAGATTCTATTAAGTCATGTATATAATATTATTATATTATATTATATTAATAATATTTATATTATAATATAATATATTAATATTTATATTATATAATATTATATAATTATATTATAATATAAATATTAGAATTTATATTATAACATAAATATTAGAATTTATATTATAATATAAATATTAGAATTTATATTATAATATATATATTATAATATAATATACTTATATTATATTATATAATAATATAATATAATATTTATATTATAATATAATATAATATAATATTAAATATTATATAACAAAATTATTTTGCATAATGGGCGCCATAATTACCACCTAAAATTTTCATTTTAATAAACATACTCTAAACCATTGGTTGAAACCTTATTTTCAGGCTGCAGGTCACTAAATCGGAGAAGTGAAAGGTCAAAACCAACAAACCTTATTTTCAAGTTGCAACTCACCAAATCACAGAAGTGAAAGGTCAAAACCAGCAAGGAAGAGTTTGGAGGGGTCCAAACCAATAGCAGTGGGGAAAGCAACAAAATTTGCAGGTCAAGGATTTGATCAACTGCATTTGCTTGAAAGATTTTAAAGCCTTTTCAAAAAATCTGTTTTGTGCATATCTTGCAATCATTGTATTCCATGAGATGACATCTCTTCTAGGCATTCTATCAAACACTTCACGTGCCTTGTTTATGCTTTCATATTTTGCATACATGTCCACCAAAGAATTTCCTACTACAATATTGGGTAAAAATCCCCCTTCCATTATGCTTTGATGCATATCCATACCGTGTTCCGAAGTTCCCATTTTGGCACAGGCAGGGAGGATGTTGACAAAGGTTGTAGAGTCTGGTTTGACACCTGCCATTCACATTTCTTTGAATTTTTTTAAAACCTTTTCAACAAATCCATTGTATGCATGTCTTGCAACCACTTCATTCCACGAGACAACAATTCTTTCAAAGTTGTCCCTATTTAAAATGATGGAAATGGCTCACTTCTATCAGAACAATTTCTCTTGCAACAATCTTGGAGATGAATTTAGATGCAGTGTGGCAATCGAAACATACTTGAAGGTTCTTAAAAAATCTAATAGTTGTACCAAGGGCCATATTTAACAAACCAAATGCAATTTCTAACTTTTCACTATGGTGGCAAATAAATGATTCTTTATACCCTGCTACCTTCATTTGCCAAGCCAATTCCTCCTACTTTGCATAGCTCTGCCATGTTTGTGGATGTGATCTATCTCCTACACAAAAAACATGTACCGGTTTATGACCTTCAATCCAACTAATCCAGGTATCTTTTTAATTCCTCTATCTTTCATCAATCTCTTTACTATTTGAACCTCGTACAAATGTTTTAGAGAATAACATAAGTTGCAGCATTTGTAGGTGAGCTCAAACAACATTCCGCATCATTGAGATGAATGGAACCCACCTAAAATATTCCGTAGAAAACTTGATCTAGATTGAATTAAACATATGATATGCTTAGAGCAATTTAACTTCATAGCATACATGCTTATTCTTGTAGTTGGTGAAAGGCTTCAAGGAATAGGAATGCATTCCTTGTTAACTATGTGTCTATGTAGTACTAAAAATGATTTGACAGTGGTTTGGTCAGAGCAAGATTGAGTTCCCTTCTTCTCATTAATGCCTAGAGGTTTATTTCAAATCTAATTTCAGTCTGAGGTCTGAAATTTTGTATGGCTCAATGGACCTTGGTTCTTTGGCAAGATTGGGGTTACTTATGCCCATGGAAGCCATTCTTTGAAATCTAAAATGAGACTATTACTAAGGTTTGATGTAAGAACAGGGTATAAATCTCCTCAACAACACAATTTGATCAATCTTCAAGGACCTTCAAAGTCCCCTTAGGCAATTACATCAGATTTCTCAATTTAGGCTTGGAATCCTTGTAGCCATCAAAACTTGAAATTGCACAATATATTTTAGAGAAGGCCATACAAGAATGTTCTAAACACTCTCTAAGGATAACATCACATCCCAACACAATATTCCAATAGTTACCATGAGGTTTCTTTGTCACAACTCTGAGAAACAACAAACTACTCCTATTTTAGGCTATTAAATTAGCCCTCCTTTACAAAGGAAGTACTAGAAAGGATTATCCCACACCAAATTTTTCAATGGGGCATAATTTACCACCTGAAACAACCTCAAAATCCATAATTAGATCCCTCTGGTATGGCCTCTAAGTACCTTATCCCTCAAACCCTCCTTTTTAGGCAAAAATTTAGGGTTTTAATGAAAATCATATCTCTAGGCTTATTCAAGTCTTACCAACTAGTCAAACACATTATTTTACACCCTCTTATGCTTAAAATTTCATAAACCACCCTTCCCTAACAATCTATCATCAAATTCCCCATTCTAGCCTTCAATTTACACAAATTTACAAAAGAAATGCATTAGGGCATCAAACCCACAAACCCATCAGGAGTCCTCTCTACCCTAAATGATCACCATAGAATTGAAAAAAATTAAAAAATCCCCATTACATCGAGATACATGTTGAATATCAGGTGGAAGGGGCTTAATTCATCATTTAGACTGTCAAAACCCTATGATAGGGTATGCAGATTCGCAGACACTAAATTCAATCAAACTTGCACTTAAATGAGAGTTAGGGACTCAAATCACTTGGAGAATATTGTTAATACATGCCCCAACAATATTCAAAAATATTTACTGGTAAACCCTTCCTGTACGGACCGTGCTACAACATTAAATGAAGAAAAAAAAGGAAATTATGAGAAATACAGTGCTGAAAGTAATGAAACTACATTGAATTCTTCAAGAGGAGTAGTACAATGATGGATATCATGTATTTGAAGGCTCTTCAACTGCCTCCAACTTCCTATACCCACCAAACTACCTTTTAAACCCTTGTGATCATTGGTGTTCTCCATTACAAGCAATTTTGCACTAAATGACAACATTACAATTTTGAAAGCAACTTTTTACATAATTTTCCATCTCTTTATATTTAACCCCTCTTAAAGACCTAAAAACACACATAATGGTCTCTTAGACCTTATTTTGAACAAAATGACATTAGGAAACCAAAATTGGACTCAAAACTCCTTGAAGACTAAACCTTGCATTACAATGCACTTTCACAAATTCAAGTTTTCCACTAAGGGTTGGGGTGCTCCTGCACCATACAAACCCACTAGAAAGAATTCATGCCACATGAATTGGGCCTTGTACTGATCTCTCCATGCTTCATACATCTTCCTTTGATCTGCAAACTCCTGCCATTGGTTCATATACTGTGTCCTTGCATCTTTAACTGTGGTTGCATATGGATATGGATTCCCTTCTATGACCTTTCAATGGTCTCTTACCTGGTCCTAATTGGTTTCCTCCACCTCCACCTGAAAACAAATAGTTGTTAGCATTCCATGGAACTACCTTCACCCTCATTCTATCCTCACACTTGTGACTACCATCAATTCTTTGTCCATTCTATCTCTTTTCCATTATCATCAGTCCTTTGGCTTTATCAGACCTTGGTACCCCTGCACCATTAGATTTAACATACTTTGTACCTGTACCTTCAATTAGAGGACATGCAATGGTCCCCACCACTACATTTTCATGCAAGTTCACTGTTAGTCCACCACTTAACCCTGTATTTGTCTTTGGTTAATTCTAATTGCAAATTGCAATCCTCTTACTCTTGTACAAGAGTGGGGAATCTGTTCAGGCCAAAATCTCTTCATTAAATCCATTGTCCTAGTCACTCTCATTGTATGAGGCTTTGAGTTTTATGGTGTACCCTTCAAATGGAATCATAATTTTCTGTTGTTTTCATGCAGAGGAATCAACTGTTGCTCAAAATCCCTTGGTTCACTTACTCACAACTAGATTCTTCTTTTTGCATATAGATCCAAGCTAACTCTCATAGAAACTCTACAATGTTGTAATTTTCCTTGCCCTTTGGTTCTTTTCAGTTTCTCCATTTTCCTTTTGTATTTTCTCTTTCCCTTCTTTATTAGATACTATTTTCTCACATTAAGCTTGGAACTCAAAGTATTTACTGTTGTAGGTTTGTCTTCTTCATGCTCTTTGTGAAGCCTCTTTCGTTATGTTGCCTTTGTCATTCATTGACTACTTGATAGTATTTTTTTCATCTTATTTTCAATTGATTGAATCTTCTTACCAAGAAGCAAGATACACATGGTGTCAAATAATCAACTAATTTATTACATGGTAGGCTATAAATATGGTATTTTGAGTGTGTCTTTCACTCCTTGCTGGATGAAGTTGTTCACATCTATACACACCTTTAAAGGAGTTGTCATGGATAAAGAATCATCCTCCCTTAGATCTCTTGCAAGAATGCCTAAAAACTCTTTAGTTATCCAAAATATCCACATGCTATGAGCTATGATACAAATATTGTGCATATTTCTTCTCAGTTTATTCAATTTGGTGCTATTATTTTTATCCTGTGATTCAGGCTTCAAACTGACCCCTCTCATTAGTATTTGTCTTCTAGAACTGTCTAGAAGAGGGTAATAAAAATCAGTACTGGAATATATGAAATTCGAAGATCCTTTCCCTGAAACTGAAGCTTTGTTCTCGACAAACGAAAGCTGAGACAAGCCAAGAACTAGTGGAAGGGAAGTTGAATGAAAACTGAGAGAAACTAAAAGCCTTCCTAAGAAAAGTTCCCTTTCCACTGTAATTGTCAGTTCTAGTGTCTCCTTGTTCATTTTTTCTAGCATCTCCTCATTTTTCATTTCTTGATAGAGAGCTTCTGAAAGATGTGCAAGATGTTCTTCAATCTCAACAATCAACATTGAGGTAAAATGGAAGAATTGCTCTTGAAAATAAGGTGCTAAATCATTTATCCTTGAAGGAGATTTATGTGCATGAAGAAAAATTAGGAGGTCTTCCAGAATATTCTTGGACCCCTCATCTATGGTAAATTGACACTTTTTAGGTCCCCTCTCTTAACAAGCCAACCCTCATTAGTAGTTAATTTGTGCAAATGGGTTTCAACATATTTGTAACTTGTTAGAGATGTAACTATGGCTTCAAGGAATTTACCAACCTTAACTCTCTCATACATATCTACAAATCCATCAACTATTATTTGTTTCATCCTACTGACAAATAGGCTTTCAAAAATTTAATCCCACAAACTCTTTGAGTGCTTTAAAAACAATATCACACACGCATTGCCATGGAAACTCAACATTTGAACCAAAAACCATTTTTAGCCACTCCAAGCTCCCTTCAAATGCATCTAGACTATCTAATGTTTCTCTGATAAATGTCCCATTCTTTGTAAGTTCCTTGCCACTTTTCATAAGATCAAGAAAATACTTTCCCCTAAGCCTATCTGTAGAGAGAATATCATCTACACATGTCTTAGGCCACACTAAGAAAGACATATAAATTCACTCGAAAAAGTCATCATGGTAGCTTGTAGCTTCTCTCTATGAGATTTCCACAACTACACCTCATTGTCTGGGTTTGGAATCCCACCAAACAACTGTGATCCAAGTAGCACTGCCAACATAGTCTTATAAAAAAGAGGCTAATCATTTAGAACCTCCAAGAAGAGTTCCCCAACTTGACATAGCATTACTTGTATGACTCTTACCACATAACAAAAAATGGAATTGACTGCCCCCACCTTATCGGTCTTTTGAGTGAATATCTTCATTTGATAAGTGGTCCACTAACTTATTGGCCTTTCTAGGAATATGTTGAATTTTGATAACATTGGTTGCCTTCGCTAATTTGTGTAGGGAGGTCTATGTTGTTGTAGTTTTAGAAAATACTTAATTACTAACATAAAATCACTTTCAATGAGGAATTTATCTATATTAATTTTATTGCCATGTGATTCTATATGTTGAAATCTTACCAAAGGCTTCAATTAATAGTAAAATTGAAGTCTTCCTAATTTTGTTCAATTAGGTGGTGAGGTCTGCTGACTCAAACTCAAAACAGCCTGAGTTGTCATGCTCAATTCCCACCCTTATTGTTGTTGAGATAACTCATTTGATGGTAAATATTTTTAGTAAGTCTCATTTTTTTATGTTAATAAAGGCATATTTAATTTCTTCACATTCTTGTAGTTTCTAGGGAGTCTAACTCTTCTAACAATTCATTCAACTAAGCAACTCTTCATGAATTCTTCTGCCCTCTAAATCAAGACTTCTCTCCCTATATTAACCCTTGTACTATTTCTAAAGTTAGTTCCTCTTTCTCTTGGGTGGTTTCATCAATTCTCATCTCTTGGATAAGATCTAACAAAATAACTCCATGGGATGATTTGCATTAAACTTGAATTATATTTATCTAGTATTCAACTTGATATATATTTTATTTTATAGAAAAAACCTCCCATGCTTGAAATTAGGGAAGAATGAAAGCACTACAACAAAACACATCCACACAACCACCATAGGTTTAACTGGCATATTAATGATATAGTTTAGAGTGTCCTAGAGATAACTAGCATGGGAAAGAAGGTCAACCATGCACACATAATGATCGACTGTAGGTGTAATGCAATACTACTTACTCATGTGATTGAAGTATGTACAACCCTCATCCACTAAACCTCCATGATTGCATACACAAAGAATACAAACAAAGTGATGCAGAGCATCTACATAATTCAGGGGTACTCATGACCCAAACCAATTTGAAGAATATCAAATTAAACAAGAAACACAATTCCTTTATCTTTCATCAACAAATAAATTCATTCCACCTAAATCCATCTATTTACTTGCCATCTTTAAGGCTACCAACCATCACAATCACCAAATAAGTATTCTACACCATTAGAAGATTCTAATACATCATATCTTTCATTGAAAATGACTAAACCAAATCAATAACTCTATTAGTAATTGTGAATCAACACATATTTACACCATTCACCCAAACTACCATTCTTATCAACTTGATTCCCAAGGAAAAATAACAACCATCCATGCATTCTTACTTCCACACTGTTACATGTTGGCAATACAAGGATATACAATTGAGACGGGGGGGTTGAATCAATTGTTGCCAAAATAAAACTTATACAAAATTAATCAACCTTATATCATAGATTTGATAATTAACAGTGCAAGCATTAGATCAATAACACATTAGAGACACACGAACACCAAGATTTTATATGTGGAAACCCTGTTAGGGGAAAAATTACAGTGGATATTAGTCCACAAGATTATACCCTGTTAGAAGTATAATGAAGAATAAAAAGGAATGCACTTGCATTCAGGCACACTACCTAGAGCACACTGCTCAAAGGGAAGGCTCACTACCTTACATACAGTAATTAGATTAAATCCATCTGATGAAGTTGAATTGAGAAATTAGCTTCTACAAAAGCTCGATTACAATTCTAGTTAGGCACACAAAAACTACTTCAAACTCTTCCACCCTCTGCTCTGAATGATTTGACCTTTATTCGCACTTGTACATCACGTGTACACTTGAGCACACTCCTAAATGAGGAAAACAATCTTATATATATATCCGCTACATGGATTTACAACCGTTATTCAGTCGACCACAAATAAAGAATAAATTACAACTGTTGGCCTCAATACATGAATAAATTTCAATGTGCACCAACACAAGTTGGTCACAACATAGTTAGGACCCAAATAAACACCTCCAAACTCACCAAACAATAAAATATTAATCCTTATGGATCCGCAACACACTAACATCATCATGTCGGCCAAGAACATGAAAACTCGGGCACACATCGAAAAAATCTCTGATCATGAACACTCCAACCAATGCAGACATACAACAAGGATAGAGAATGATCTAGAATCATCCATGAATGTCACAGGTACATGTGCAACACATGAAATTATTAGAATTTCATCCGCTTCAACCAAGAACACCATCTACATAAATTGAATAACTGTAGGCACACAGATCTTCATAACTTCCACAAGACTTGATGCAAACCTCTGAAACTTTCAGACAACATACTAGAAAGCTTCAACAACAAACCCTTTGAAGTGCACCTTCATATCTTCAACATACATAGCTTTCTAGCATTCTGACCTTCTCAACACCACTGGCTGCCTGTACTATATTTTTTACAATTTTCTCAATATCCTCGACATATACAACCTTAAGTAGATTAAATGCTAATAGTGTTGACATCAATGAAAACCACATATCAAAAACACAACCACAACATCCAACAATCTCCCCCTTTGGAATTGATGGAAACACATGATGTGAAAAATAATATCATCAACCCAACTAACTCTTCTTCAATAATCTCCCCCTAAGATTGTGCACTCTTTCCTATTTTCTTCATTGCTCTTCTTTCCCACATTTTTCACATTGTTTCTCTCCCACTTTGACATCAATGGTAAAGGTACATATGCTCTGATCACAAATTTGAATCATCTGACTACTCCCCCTGAGTAGTAGCCACCATAACATCAATCCATAATATGATATAGCTATGAATTCACAGATTGATGCAAATACCTGCATCTTAGTTCTGATTAGGAGGGGAAATCACCAGTAACTTACCTTTGAGGTACTCAAAAGTATTCTTAGGCAATGGCTTGGTAAAGATATTTGCAATTTTCTCTTTGGTAGGTATGTACTCCAATCTAATTTCTTTGTCACTTACTTTGTCTCTCAAGAAGTGATACTTGATGGATATATGCTTTGTCTTTGAATGCAACACTGAATTCTTATAAATTTTAATGGTGCTTGAGTTATCACAAAATATGGTAACGGGTTCTTCATACTCAATTCTGACATCCCTCAACATTTGCTTCATCCATAATACTTAGGTACAACTATTTGCAGCAACAATGTACTCTGCCTCAACAATAGATAATGAAACTGAGTTCTACTTTTTGCTTAGCCAAGATACCAACTTCTTTCCTAAGAAGAATGCACCACCATTGGTACTCTTCCTGTCATCTACATCTCCTACCCAATCAGCATCAGTAAAAGCACTTAGAGTAAGATCATAATCCTTAGGATACCAAAGACCAAGATCAACTGTCCCTTTCAGATATCTAAAAATTATTTTCACAACAATCACATGGGACTCTTTACGATCAGCTTGAAACCTAGCAACCATGCACACAACATCCATTATATATGGCCTAGTCTGAGCCAAATAGAGTAATCCACCAATCATTGACCTATATCTTGTTTGATTTAATTTAGGAGAATCATCTTTCTATGTAATTTTGCATCTGGTCACCATAGGTGTACCAACTAGTTTTGAATCTTCCATGCCAAACTTTTTTAGTAACTCTTTCACATACTTAGACTGAGATACAAAGATTCCATCATCTAACTAAGTGATTTGCAATCCTAAAAATAATTTCAGCTCTCCTATAATTGACATTTAAAATTCACTTTTCATTTCATCGGCAAACTTCATACACAAATGATCATCACCTTCAAAAATAATATCACCAACAAAGACTTCAATGATCAGTTCTTTGTTTTGATTCAACTTGAAATACAGATTGCTGTTAGCAGTACCTTTATTGAATCCAAGTTTCAACAAGTATTTATCCAATCTAGCATACCAAACTCTAGGAGCTTGCTTAAGTCTATATAGATCTTTCTTCAATTGACATACCATGTCCTTTTCATCAATCAACTGAAATCCATCTGGCTGTTCAACATAAACTTCTTCTAGTTCACCATTCAGAAATGCTGACTTTGCATCCATTTGATAAACTTTTTAATTATTGAAATTAGCATAAGCTAGAAATAATCTAACACCTTCAATTCTAGAAACAGGAGCAAAAGTTTCTTCAAAATCAATACCTTCCATTTGTGAGCATCCTTTGCAAACCAATCTTGCTTTGTTTTTGACCACATCACCTTATTCATTCAGCTTATTTTGGAACACCCACTTGGTTCCTATCACATTTTTGTTTTGAGGTCTAGGAACAAGATTCCATGTATCATTTTTCTGTATCTGCAATAGTTCTTCTTTCATGGCTTCCATCCAATGTTCATCCTTACATGCTTCACTAATATTTCTAGGCTCAAATTTAGAGATTAGAAAATACTCTTCCAGAATTCTTTTTCTAGTTTGCACACCTTTGCTCTTATCTCCTATGATCTGACTATCAAAATGATTTCTCCTTACATACTTAGGAGTTTTGAAATTTTCTCTTACCTCTTGTTCTTGTGTTCTTTCTTCTGCACTTCTGCTAACTTTTGCTTCTTGATTCTTCATCGAAACAATTTGAAGTTGATTTTGTTCCTGAACATCATTGATAGTATTATCATTTTGATCATCTGATTCATAATTACTAGATCTAGACGATTTACCAATATCTTCATCAGCCTTGACATTTGCACTTTCAACCATTTTCTTCAACCTTTTATTAAAGCACCGATAAGCTTTGCTTTTAGTAGAGTATCTTAAGAAGATTCCTTCATCACTTCTAGCATCAAACTTACCTATATCATCGTCTCTCTTGATGTAGCATTTGCTTCCAATTTTTTTGAAATACTTGATAGTAGGCTTATAACCAAACCATAGCTCAAAAGGTGTCTTACCAGAATTAATGTTGAAATTCACCCTGTTAATGGTGTAAACAACAGTATTTACAACTTCTCTCCAGTAGAAATGAGGAACATTTGCTTCTAGCATCATGGTTCTAGCAGTGTCCAGAACAGTTCTGTTCTTTCTATCAACAACTCCATTCTGTTGGGGGGTCTGAGGAGCATATAGTTGTCTTTGGATTCCATGCTCTTCATAAAAAGAATTGAATTCCCATGAAGTAAATTCACCACCTCTGTCTGACCTTAGAAATTTGATCCTTTGACCTATCTCATTCTCTGCCATAGATTTAAAACTTTTGAACTTTTCTAATGCTTTATGTTTTTCTCTTAAGAAAGTGACCCATATCATTCTAGAATAATCATCAATGAGCAACATAAAATACCTTTCACCTTGTAGGCTTATGATTTTGGAAGGACCACATAGATCAGTATGTATCGAATCTAGTACTCCATTAGACCTATATTGTTTTCTCCAAAAAAAATTTCTTGTTTGCTTTCCCATCTGACATTCCTTGCACACAGTGTTAGCAGGCTTCAATAACTTAGGTAGATCTCTAATTGCTTGAGTAAAGCTTATCTTGAAAATGTTATCAAAGTTCACATGACAACCTCCTATTCCATAACCAACTTACATCAATTTGAGCAATCAAACAACTTTCACTAGAAGCACTCAAATGAAAGATATTACCTTTTGTCTTTGTTCCTGAAGAAATCATATTCCCTGAACTTCCCATTATTATGAACTTTCCATTCTTGAATTGAAGATTGTAACCTTTTTCTACCATTTTTCCAACACTCAACAAGTTATGCTTTAAGCCTTCTACATAAAGAACATCATCAGTATTGTGCTCACCACAAAAATAAATAGTGGCTCTACCATGAATCACACCAGAAATGTTCTCCAAACCTCACAACACCATCATCATAGTTTTCTAAGCTCACAAAATTTCTTTTGTCACTAGTCATATGATGTGAGCATCTGCTATCAATTACCCACTCATCTTTCTCTTCAACTTTGGCTGCAAGAAATTTCTCAACATTCACATTACTAGCAGATTCAATGGACACCTAACCATTTTCTTTGATAGCAATAAATACCCATTCATCTTCATTTCCAGTTTCTCTATCAAATTCTTCATTAGTTACACCTTCTTCAACATAATAACACTTTCTTTGAAATATAGTGTTCTCAAGTTTGTACTTTGAAACTCTTTCAAGACATCTAGAAGCAAAATGACCTATTTTACTACAAGAAAAACATTTAATAGGTAAATTTCCTTTGTACTTACCATGACCTCTTGATTCTCTTTTCACAATCAATGCTTCTAGTTCTTCCAATTCCTTTTCTTCATCTTCATACCTGAATGTTCTCTTGGAACTTTCTCCTGAATCATATCCCTGCTTGTTTTTCCTGGATACAATAGACTTGAAAGCATATTTAATCTTAGTAGCAGACTCACCGAATTCACTCAATTAAAATGTAGCAATTTTTCCAATCAACATATCTTTTGTAATATTTGTCACTGTCCTGAGTTCATCAATAGCCTGAGCTTTTGTCTTGTAGGAAGGGGGCACAGATCTAAGTATATTAGCCATAATTTCATCATCATCCAAAGTTCCACTAGCACATCTAATATCCATCACTAATTCATTTATCTTTTGTGAGAAGGAAAAGATGTTTTCATCTTCACTCATCTTCAAGCTCTCCCATTTTCCTTTTAGACTTTGCAGCTTAGCACTTTTCACTAGTGCATCTCTTTCATACAATGTTTCCAGATTTTTCCAAATCTGGTATGCAGTCTTCAATCCTAGCACATTTTTCATCTCCAAATCTATCAAAGCACTCACCAATGTTTCTACTACCTTGGTATTAATTTTTGCTTGCTTGATTTCATCTTCAGAGGAAGGACCATTCTGAGGAATAGTATATGCATTTTGTGTCATCTACTAGAAAGGTTCCCCAATGTACTTCAAATGACATTCCATCCTAACTTTCCATAGAGAGTAGTTTGTACCATCGAATCTAGCACTATCCTTCTTGAATGATGCCATCTCGGATCACCTCAAGCTGTTAAGATTCTTTCAGAGGAACTATCTTTGATACTAATTGTTGGAAATACAAGGATAGACAACTGAGACGGGGGGTGAATCAGTTGTTGCCAAAATCAAACTTATACAAAATTAATCAACTTTATATCACAAATATGATAATTAATACTGCAAGCATTAAATAAACAACACATCAAAGACACATGAACATCAATATTTTATATGTGGAAACCCTATTAGGGGAAAAACCACGGTGGATGTTAGTCCACAAGATTATACCCTGTTAGAAGTATAATGAAGAATAAAAAAGGATGTAATTGCATTCAGGTGCACTGCTTAGAGCACACTGCTCAAAGGGAAGGCTCACTGCCTTACATACAATAATTAGATTAAATCCATCTGATGAAGTTGAACTGAGAAATTAGCTTCTACAAAAGCCTGATTATAGTTTTGATTAGGCTCACAAAAACTACATCAAACTCTTCCACCCTTTGCTCAAACTCTTCCACACTCTAATCTGAATGATTTGACCTTTATTCACACTTGTACATCACTTGTACACTTGAGAACACTCCTAATTGAGGAAAAAATATTATATATATATCCGTTACACAGATTTACAACCACTATTCAATCGGCCACAAATAAAGAATAAATTACAACTGTCGGCCTCAATACATAAATAAATTTCAATGCAAACCAACACAAGTTGGTCACAACATATTTAGGACCCAAAAAAACACCTCCAAACATGCCAAACAATAAAATATTAATACTTATGGATCTGCAACACTCTAACATCATCATGTCAGCAAAGAACATGAAAACTCGGGCACACATCAGAAAAATCTCCAATCACGAACACTCCAACCAATGCGGATGTACAACAAGGATAGAGCATGATCTATAATCATCCATGAATGTCATAGGTACATGCACAACACATGAAATTACCAGAATTTCATCTACTTCAACCAAGAACACCATCTACAAAAATTGAATAACTGTAGGCACACAGATCTTCATAACTTCCACAAGACTTGATGCAAACCTCTGAAAATTTCGGACAACATACTAGAAATATTTAGAAAAAAAACCTTTGAAGTGCACCTTCAGATCTTCAACATACAAATATTTCCAACATTCTGACCTTCTTAGCACTACTAGCTGCATGTACTATAATTTTTTACAATTTTCTCAATATCCTCGACATATATAGCCTTAAGCAGATCAAATGCTTATAGTGTTGACATAAATGAAAACCACATATCAAAAACACAACCACAACATACAACATTAATAGGCTTTCAAAAACCTCATAATCATCATGTTTTTACTGAAACAACCCAATTCATATCACAAAATCAAATACACTTGCTTTGAAACAATTACCAGAAAATCAGTCTGTACACTGTCAAAGAGCCCAAATTAGCCCTAAATTGCAGAACACCTTCCATTGAATCATCTCCAAAATACTATATGACTTTGGAAAACATTAAAATTAGCCAAAAAAATTCCATTTCACTGACTTTTAGGGATTGGAAAGCACAATAAAGCATCAAACATCAAAACCCTCTCTTCAAGCCATCTTAACACAAGCAAAATAAGGGTTTTATAGAAATCCACCTTCCAAACATTATAACACCTTGCCACCACTTGAAAAATGTTTGAATAAGTCTTCCCATGCTTTGAGATTCATCACCAAGCTTCCAACAAAGGTATTTCTTCAAACTCAGACCTATAGGCACCTCCTTTACATAGAAAACTTAGAAATTTCCTTAGAGCAACAACTTTACTTCATATCCTTGCCTTCCCTACATTACAAAAAATCTAAAAACATCTTAAACAATCCATCCAACCAATATCTATCCCTAAATTTTGTTGGATGGTGAGTTCTACCCTAAAAGACTCTCAAAACCCTTAACCAGGTTTACAAACTGAACTACAAAAATGCAGTGAAACAAAAAATTTAAAATATCAAATCACTCACAATTGAATTCAGATGGATGCTAGTTCCCTAGGTTATTAAAAATCACAAAGGTTCTAAGATAGAACTTATGTACAAGCCTATAAAATGGTGAAAAATAATAAGGAAAACACATAAATTAGAGAAAACAGGGAACTTTATTCAATATGACTCTTCAAGAATACATCCAATCCTCCTTTTCTCGCCTTACAAAGGATTTATAAAGATGTTTTCATCATAAGGAATGAATTCCCCTTCAACTTCAACTACCTAACTACCTTCCCAATGAGGCGACTCTTCACATTCCTTTTCATTTTGTCTTTTTGCACACTTTTACACTCTTGCATATTTTGCATTTTTGACAACTCAGCAACATTTTTTTTTTCAAATTTAAATTCACCAACCCCCTAGTGATCTACTTGGGACCTTAAATACAATGAAATAGGTCTTCATATGAACTTTTACATGAATTTACAAATAAACACTCAATTTTGAAAAATTTTCCTATGAGAGGCAACTAGTGAAACTAGGTGCTCCTACACCACAAAGCTTACAATGTTAGGATATGTTTCAAAGTGCTTCATTAATTCAAATATTTTGAGAGAATCCTTGGAAAATCCATTTTATGCATATCCTGAAATTAGTGCATTCCATGAGATGACATCTCTTTGAGGCATTCCATCAAAGAGTTCACATGCCTTGTGTACATTTCCACATTTTGCATACATGTCTAACAGAGCATTTCCAACCATAATATCTAAAAACAATCCCCCATCCATTATGCTTTGATGGATGTTCATACCCTACTCCAAAGCTCCCATTTTGGCACAAGCATGGAGGATGCTGGCATAGGTTGTGGAATTTGGCTTCACACTTGCTAATTGCATTTGCTTGAAATTTTCTAAAGCCTTTTCAACAAATCCATTTTGTGCATATCTCGCAATCATCGTATTCCATGAGATGGCATCTCTTTTAGGAACTCTATCAAATATTTCACATGCCTTGTCTATGCTTCCACATTTTGCATACATGTCTACTAGGGCAGTTGCAACTACAACATCTGACAAAATTCCTCTATTATTTATGCTTTGATGGATGTTCATACCTTGTTCCAAAGCCCCCATTTTAGCACAGGTAGGAAAGATGCTGGCAAAGGTTATGGAATTTGGATTTATACTTGCCAATTGCATTTTTGCTTGAAATTTTCTAAAGAATTTTCAACAAATCCATTTTGTGCATACCCAACAATAATTGCAGTCCAAGAGATGGCATCTCTTCGAAGCATTTTGTCAAAAACTTCACGTGCTTTCTCTATGCTTCCACATTTTGCATACATGTCAACCAAAGCATTTCCAACTATAATATCAAATGAAAATCCCCGTTCTATTATGCTTTGATGGATTTCCATACCTTGTTCCAAAGATTCCATTTTGGAATAGGCACAGAGGATGCTGGAAAAGGTTGCGGAGTCTGGCTTTAAACCTACAAATTGCACTTTCTTGAAAGTTTCTAAAGCCTTTTCAACAGATCTAATTTGTGTATATCTTGCAATTATTGCAGTCCATGAGACCACATTTCTTTGAGTCATTTTGTCAAACACTTCAAGTTCCTTGTGTATGATCCCACATTTAGCATACATGTCTACAAGAGCAGTTGCAACTACAATATCTGATAAAATTTCTCTATCCTTTATGCTTTGATGGATGTCCTTACCCTCTTCCAAGGCTCCCAATTTGGCATAGGCGGGTATGATACTGACAAAGGTTGTGGAGTCTAGCTTTACACCTGCCAATTGCATTTGATTGAAAGTTTCTAAAGCCTTTTCAAAAAGTTCAATTTGTTCGTATCTTGAAATCATTGCAGTCCATGGGACCACATTTCTTTGAGGCATTTTGTTAATCAGTTCACATGCCTTGTCTATGTTTCCACATTTTGCATACATGTCTACAAGGGTTGTTGCCACTACAACATTTGACAAAATTTCTCTATCGTTTATGCTTTGATTGATGTCCATACCCTATTCCAAATCTCCCATTTTGGCACAAATAGGGAAGATGCTGACAAAGATGTAGTCTGAAATCCATTTGAATTTGAATACAGATATGTAGAAGATGGATGCAAGCTCTGCATTTAATGGTTGGTGATTGTAGGTAGAAGCTTTCATTTAATTGAATTTATCTTAAATTTGATTTCACAATTTGGTACTCAATGTGAAGGGAAAATAGAGGTGTCGAATCGCTTTCCTAACACTAATACAACAAAGAAGAAGTGCAAAAGAGCAGTTTTAAAGCTTCTTAAAACAACTGAGATGAACACATACAGGGTAACAAGAGAAACAAAAAAAGTCAATTACAAATAACACTAGAGTTACGTGGGAAAACCGTTTTAGGAAAAAAACCCACCACACCAAGAGAAGACACTTTGTATTACAGTAAAATAAATTACAAACAAATCCCACAGTCCTCACTCTCTAATAGTTAGCTCACAACACCAGACTTGAGTTTTCATGCACTCACTATTACAATATTTCTTTCAGTATACAATGAATACAACTCTCTATTCTGTCACTTACTCTCACCGTCACCCTTCATGACTTCAATGTAATCGACTATACAAGTTTTACATTGCATTAAACATTCCAACCAATCATAGGCCGTAATAATGCATCGTTCACCTAATCAAGCAATCCAATCTGCCTGCAATCACACATCGGGCCGCCTAGGCATTAACTCCCTTGCCTTAATCAGATTCTGTCATAAGCCGAAACACATCTTGCAATTACTGCTTTCACCGCTCTAGACTTCAACCAATCAGATGTTGATTACTTGCCATGTATTGCCTCTCTACTTGTTCACCGCTTCTAGTCAAGTCAGATCGATCAACACAAGTGGAAAACATCTCTTATTGCACTACCTCACTGAGTCAAAGCAACCACCATTGTATGGCAGTGACATCACGGTACTGCTTCCAAGGTTGAAAGACCTCCGCGGTATGGTGGTGCCACCGCCCAACAGTAGGTCCATCCTAACACCCTCGTGGTATCAAGGTAGTTGCTTGTCTGCCAGCCTACTGCTTAACACCACATCACTGTCGGGCTCAGATTGACCTTCCACGGTATGGAAGTGACATAGCCCAACCATGAGGCTAAGCAAAACCTCCTGCGGTATGGTGGTAACCACCTGTGTCGATCATCAGGCTCCACTGTGCTACCATGCCCTGACCACAAGACCTCCACGACAAGGAGGTAACCGTTATATCTAACCACTAAGGCTTACCATGCCACCGTGACATGTCCAAAAGGCCATCATGGTATGGCAGTAAGTGGACTTTGCTTAACTATCTTCGTTCACCGTAGCCACCACACAGCAAACGAATACCCTCCGCAGTAGGGAGGTAAGGGTTCACACTGACTGCACCTGTCAATCGTGCTACCGCCAGCCAAAGACAGAGACCCTATGATATGGAGGTAACACCACTCAATTGCAAACAGATCGACAGAGGCCCACGGTAAGGTAGTAAACCGCTAGACCGTGCCTCTATGAAACACTCTTAGCAGTAGAGTGATAAAGGCTGAGAAAGGGATGATAATTTTGCCAAGTCTTTTCAGAGGTTCAAGCCAGAAGTTGAGGCACCTGTTCCCAACAAGCTCCCACTTGACGAAGACTTCCCAACTTCCTCTAGACTTCAAAAGATTACTGACAATCATAGGCCCCAAGGCCCATTGAATCTGTGCACCATCTGAACTTGTCTATGCACATTGGCTTCGTTAATGCATCTGCAACATTATTCAAAGTGTCAATCTTTTCTAAACAAATCTTTCCATCTTCCACCATGTCCCTCACAAAATGATATTGCACATCAATGTGCTTTATCTTGGCATGGAAAGTCGGGTTCTTTGCCAAACATATGGCACTCTGACTGTCACAACAAATTGTAATCTACCTTGCATTAAAACCAATATCAAAGCACAATCAACTCAACCAAACTGCTTCTTTGTAGGCACGTGTTGCTACCATGTATTCAACCTTTGCTAGTGGATAAAGCGACTACAACCCATCACTTGCTCATCCAATTGACTGCACCACCATTTAACATAAAAGTGTATCCATTGGTGGATCTTCTATTGTCAATGTCCCCTGCCCAATCAAAATCTACATATCCATGAATGTTGAGTGTTCTTTGTGATGCAACCAAAATACCATGGTAACACATAGCATATTCTGAAGTCCCCTTTAAATATTTGAACACTCTCTTCACAACATCCCAATGTGATCTTCCTGGATTTGACATAAAATGGCTGGGAACTCCCACTGCTTGGGCAATGTCTGGTCTTGTATAGACCATTGCATACATTAGACTACCAACAACACTTGCATAGGGCACCCTGGTCATGTCCTCCATCTTAGTAGCATATTTTGGACAATCTTCAACAAATAGTTTCGTTCCTTGCATAATTGGAACAACTAGTTGCTTGCAATCATCCATACCAAATTTCTCCAAAAATGTATTGACATACTTACTCTGACTTACCCAGAGCTTTTTGCTCATTCTATCCCTGGTTATCTCCATCTCTAGAATATACCTTGCCACACCTAGATCTTTCATTTTGAACTTTGCAGACAACTGAGATTTAAGATCAGAAATCATAGAATTACTATTTCCTATGAACAACATATCATCCACATATAGAGTAATAATAAGAACACGATCATTTTTAGATTTATAATAAACACAATGATCATATTTTGATCTCACAAATCCCATAGACAACACGAAAGTGTCAAATTTTTGGTACCACATTCTAGGAGACTACTTCAAACCATACAAATATTTCTTTAATTTGTAGACCAGACTTTGTTTACCTTTATTAATGAAGTGCTTAGGTTGGGACATATAAATCTCTTCTTCAAGATCTCCATGGAGAAACACTATCTTCACATGGATCTGCTCAATCTCTAAGTCATATGTCGCTGCCAATGACAACAAAAATCTAATAGATGTCAACTTTTCTATAGGGGAAAAATTTCTCCATAATCAATTCCCTCTATCTGGGAAAAACCTTTTGCAACCAACCTTGCCTTATAATTTTCTACACTGCCATCTAGACCAGTCTTCTTCTTGAATACCCATTTATAGCTGATAGGCTTTCACCCTTCAGGCAACAGTACCAAATCCCAGGTTTCATTTTCCTTCAATATTTCTATTTCTTCTTTCATGGCTTCTAGCCAGGAATTTGAATTAGACATGCTAATAACTTCTTTTACAGTCCTAGGCTCAGCAATACTAGTAATCAAAGCATAGGCACAATTCGAATCTAACATAGAGAAACCATACCTATCAGGTTGTCATTTTTCACGTGTAGACCTTCTTACTAGCTGAGGTTGTGGTTCTTCATCTTTTGAACTCTCAGAGCTGCTTGAGATCTCCTCAGTTTTAGGTACACCATGTAGTTCCTCTTTTTCTGGAGTTTGAACTACATCATTCTTCTTTTCTCTTTTATCTGTCTCTAGCTGTGGATCAACTATTGAAGGCTTCAGCTCATGAAATATTACACTTCTATTGTACAAAACCTTATCAGTATCACGATTCCAAAGCTTGTATCCCTTCACACCAAATCCATAGCCGATGAAGATACATTTAACAACCTTCTCCAACTTTGATCTTTTCTCATTGGGCACATATACATATGCCTCATAGCCAAAGACACAAATATGTCTAAGAGAGGGCTTCTTACCAAACCATGCTTCCAAAGGTGTCTTCTCAACAAGAGAAAAACAAGGTGAATGATTTACCGGGTAACATGCCATAGCCACAACCTCATCCCAGAACTTCTGCTTCAGACCAGCACTGCTCAACATACTTCTTGCTCTTTCCATTAACATTCTGTTCAACCTTTCAACAAATCCATTTTGCTGTGGAGTATAAGGTGTAGTTTTATGCCTTTTAATCCCAGGTCTATACAGTACCTTTCAAATTTTGTAGATAAAACTCACCACCATTATCCATTCTCAAGCATTTGATTTTCTTTCCAGTCTGATTCTCTATCAAATTTTTAAATTCTTTAAACCGACTGAACACTTTTGATTTACTCTTAAGAAAATATATAAATGCCCTTCTTGAATAGTCATCAATAAAGGAAACATAATATCTAGACTTCGATAATGAAGGAAAATTAACTGGACCAAACACATCAAAATGAACATAATCCAGTACACCAGAAGATTTATGAGGACTCGAGTAAAATGAAACACGGTGTTGTTTTCCATAAATACAGTGTTCGCAAAAATCAAACTCAAGGTTACAATCATCAAGCCCTTCAACAAAATTTTTATTTTTCAAGGTTTTTAAACCTTTCTCACCTATGTGACTGAGTCTATGATGCCACAACATGGTCTTCTCTACTGGGAGTTTTACCTCCAAGTCATTTGCAGCTAGGGAAGCATCTTCATCTTCCTCTACAGGGACAACTTTACTTGAATTTACAGAGGCATTGTTGCATTGAACAGGATGTGCATCTGGCTTGTACACAGTGCAAATATGTACACCCTTAGCCAACACCATTGCACCTCTAGCCATCTTAAATCCTTTACTCAAGAAAGAAACTTCTACACCAACATCATTTATCTTACTGTCAGAAAGTAAGTTACGAGCCAAACCTGG
The DNA here is from genome assembly GCA_007115665.2 of Sequoiadendron giganteum. Lineage (NCBI taxonomy): Eukaryota > Viridiplantae > Streptophyta > Pinopsida > Cupressales > Cupressaceae > Sequoiadendron > Sequoiadendron giganteum. Next base: position 784,460,416 of record CM021102.1, on the reverse strand, counting down.
TATGTGAAGTATGCCACCAATCCCTTTGATTCTACCATCAGGGAACTATATTTTGACTCTTCCACGACCAACAATATCCAATGTTGAATCACTCACCAGGTACACCTTTCCACCATCATACTTTTCATACTTAGTGAACCATTCCCTATGAGACGTCATGTGAAAGGATGCACTCGAGTCAACCAGCCAGACATCATCTGATGCCTAAGTTTCCAAGGATGCAATGAAGACATCTACATCACTCTAAGAAGAGTCATTGTCTGAAGCGTTACTCTTCTTCTTCTTCTTCTCCTTACAATCCTTTTGGATATGTCCAGGTTGCCCACAGTTTCAACATTTCACCTTGGTTTTTTTACCAAGAGACTTTGATCTCCTATAGATTTAGATTTTGACTTCTTGTCCTTATTCTTTCCTTTCTCCTTCAATCTACCTCAATAAAAAATGGCCTCTTTGGCCATCTCTGAAGACTTCCTCCGCATATCTTTAGACAACAGTGAGGCAACAACGTCTTCCATCTTGAAAGTAGTGGTCATAATTCTAATAGCCATTACAAGATGATCCCATGTGTCAGGTAACAAACATAACAAGAGCATGCAATGATCCTCCTCCTTAATCTTCACACCCACAGACACCAACTGAGCAACACTCATATTAAACAAGTTCAGATGGTCTACAACAAATGCACCTTCTTCCATCTTCAAGGAGTACAACTTCTTTCTCAGGAATAACTTATTTACCAGAGACTTTCCTTGATAAATATCACCAAGCTTCTTCCATAATGAAGCTACAAACTTCTCCTCATGGACGTTCAAGAGTACAAAATCAGCTAGACTAAGTCTTATTAGACCTCTCACTTTTCTATCTGCAAGGTCCCAATCTTCTTGCTTCATACTTTGTGGCATAGTTCTAGGCACAACAACCTGGAGGTTTCTATCCACAAGCAAGTCTTCCATTTTGAGTTTCCATAACTCAAAGTTTCCACCATTGAATTTTTCAATTTCTACTCTACCTGCTGTACTCGCCATCTCAAACAGAACTAGGTTCTAACTTTGCAAAACTCCCGCTGGAATAGTATTAGCAAAAAAAACCATCCTTACTAACAAGGATAACACAACTGGCCAAGCTTTGATACCACTTGAAAGGAAACCAGAGGTGCAAAATCGCTTTCCTAACGCTGACACAACAAAGGAGAAGTGCAAAAGAGCAGTTTTAAAGCTTCTTAAAACAATTGAGATGAACACATACAGGGTAACAAGAGAAACAGAAAAAAGAAATCATAGATAACACCAGAGTTATGTGGGAAAACCCTTTTAGGAAAAAAAACCCACCACACCAAGAGAAGATAGTTTGTATTATAGTAAAATAAATTACAAACAAATCCCACAGTCCTCACTCTCTAATAGTTAGCTCACAACAATAGACTTGAGTTTTCATGCACTCACCGTTACAATACTTCTTTTAGTATACAATAAATACAACTCTCTATTCTGTCACTTACTCTCACCCTCACCCTTCGTGACTTATATCAATGTAATCAACTATACAAGTCTTACATCGCATTGAACATTCCAACCAATCATAGGCCATAATAATGCACCGTTCACCCAATCAAGCAATCCAATCTTTTGATCGATCTTCCTATAATCACGCATCAGGTTGCCCAAGCATTAACTCCCTTACCTTAATCAAATTTTGTCATCAACCAAAACACGTCTTGCAATTACTGCTTTCACCACTCTAGAATTTGACCAATCAAATGTTGATTACTTGCCATGCATCACCTCTCTACTTGTTTGTCGCTTCCATTCAAGTCAGACCGGTCAACATAAGTGGCAAACATCTCTTACTGTGCTACCTCACTAAGTCAAAGTAACCACCATAGTACCACTCCAAGGTTGACAGATCTCTGCGGTATGGCGGTGCCACCACCCAACCATAGGTCCATCCTAACACCCTCGTAGTATCGAGGTAGTGGCTTGTCTGCCAGCCTGTCGCTTAACACCGTGTCACCATCGAGCTCAGATCGATGTTTCGCGGTATGGCAGTTCCACCGCCCAACCACGAGGCTAAGCAAAGACTCCTGCGGTATGGTCGTAACCGCCTGTGCCGATCATTGAGCTCCACCGTGCTACTGCGCCCTGACCGCAAGACCTCCACGACATGGAGGTAACTGTTATCTCTGACTGCCAAGGCTTACCGCACCACCGTGACATGGCCGAAAGGCCATCGTGGTGTGGTGGTAAGCAAACTTCACTTAACTATCTTTATTCACCGTGGCCACCACGCCACCAATGAACACCCTCCACGGTTGGGAGGTAAGGCTTTGCATTGAGTGCACCCATCAACCGCACTACCGCCAACCAAAGATGAAGACCCCATAGTAAGGCGGTAAGCCGCTAGACTGCGCCTCTATGAAACACTCTTAGAGGTAGAGCGGTAAAGGTTTAGAAAGGGATGATAATTTTGCCAAGTCTTGTCAGAGGTTCAAGCTAGAGGTTGAGGCACCTATTCCCAACACAATGAAGTCTATTGTCCTAGATGTCATATAAAGTCCACTGCATAATTTTCTAAAAGGTATGAGTAATAGAAAGAAAGAATAGGTCCCCATAAGTAATATTGACAGAACTTTTTGCACACTAGATACTTCAATTTTCCTCTATATCTTTCAATATAATGGAATGGTTGGTAGCATTTTCTAGTTGGGAGTGAGGTAAATACTAATCTAAAATTTCTCATTTAATGCACATTGTGGAAGACAATTTGGAAACTAGCTACTATACTCAATTTATTTCAATGCAGAAGAAAGCACTATGCATTTCTTTTAGTAATAATCCCAATATTTTTCATTCGAGTCTAGATTATTAGATTTGTGTTGTATACTTTGCATGTACTTTATGCTAGGTATGTATGAAGCCCATGTGTGAAACATGAAGAGTTATGAGTGGGGTCTGAGGAGTTAAATGTGGAATATAAAGAGTTGTGTGGGGCATGAAGGATCACGTGTAGCATGAGGTGAGGTGTGGAATATGAAGGGTTATGGCCCATGATTTTGTAGCCATTGTATTTTAAATTTCAAACCACTTGGTGGTTTGTTATGAACTTAGTGCCCATAAAAAAAAGCTCAGGGCATTGTAAAAAACATAACAATAGGTGTTGTGTAAACACAAGAAAGGTTTACACTAGAAGAGATATCAAGTAGTGATATTAAGGAAGTCCTAAAACAATAGGTTAGCTAGCGAGCATATGCTAGTGCTAGAGGACTAGCATAGGATAAATTTCATTTTATTGTGATCATCATTTTTTAATACAGTGTGTGGTGCTGTTTCGCTGGGTTTTCCCTCAAAGGGTTTCCTGAGGTAAATATGTGTCATCTTTAAGTTTGCCATTATTTTCTTTCTATTGCATTTTAGATACTATTAGCACAAATTCTTCTATAAAATTTTATCAAGGAAATAGTAATAGTTTGTTAAGCATTATTATTGTTATTATTTTCTTTTATAAATTAGCTACTTCATATTGCATCACATAATGCACATTAGAAATACATTGAACTCTATGGAGAGCCAAATGTGCTTGAAGTTTCCAAAGCTGAAGAGTCTTATTAATTTGTAATGTCAAGTTCATTATTCAATCATAAGTGGAGGTTTTTAATGGTCTGCAGATGTGGTATAAACATTATTTTCTTTTGAATATTTTTCCTATACCTTGGGTGTTTAATAAAGAACCTAAAGTTGAGATACCCATTGCATGAAAAATAAAGTGCTTATTTGGTTTGTTGTGCCTTTGGAAATAGTATAACAGTTATTGGCATGCAAATAATTTATCAAGTGTCTATGGCTACCTTGCAGAGCTACATGAATTGTCTCTTCCGTTTCTAATCAGGACTGGGATTTTTTTTACTTGAAAAATTTAAAAGTTATGTTTTAGTTTTTTTTTTGTATGTTTCTTGTTACTCAAGATTGATTCCAAAATTTGAAGGAAGCAGAAATTGATTTAACAGTGTTTTTCTCCATTTTATTTTGTGGTTTTTATTTTTTAACTTTATTACAAATTTGCATCATATATTTGTAGCTTCCCTACAACCATATGAGACTAAAGTGTAGTTTGCATCATTATGACAATCACATCAGGTGTCTCTTCAAGCCATGATTGCATGGATCAAATATCTCAACTAGAAGGCATTTTGGATTCACATGTATTTTGGGATTACTCTTGTTGTTCAAGGTAAGGAATAATTGTTTCTTATTTTTAACATCATTCATGTGTCAAAGTAGGTGTATGCCTTGGAGGATAGGAGGGAGCTAGAAAGATTTGTTCCTACTCCAAATCACAAAACAATATACTATAGTCCATCTGTTTTCAACCATGAAGCTGTTAAAGTGAAGCTAAGGAAGCTTTGTGAGAAGGTAGAATTTTCTTTTACTTTTAGGACATTGATTTTGAATCTAGTTTTATTTTTCAAGTTACATTAGTTAACTAGGTGTATATAAAATATAACAGTGAATTATTAATGAGGAGGTGGTTGTAATGCCAACAGTTTGAAGCTTTCCAAGAATGTGAAGACAATATTTTGCTGTCTAAGTTCAAGAACTATGAAGTATTTATAGTTAACTTGAGGAAGGAAATTCAGAGCATACACAGAAACATTGAATACTATCTAGAGAATCTCAGCTTGTATTGTGCTTATAAGGTATGGACTAGTCTTGCACCATTGAGAAAACATTTAAACCTTCACTAATAGCCAATAGTAATAAATATCAGAGAGTTATGGATTATTTTTCTCAATACAATTGTTGTTATATGTATACATATGTATTCTTGTGCATACATCTTTGGCCAAAAAAGAGTTATCTATTGAAATTTCCAACAAGGTAAGACAAATATATACTATTAGCAAAAAAAGAAAAAATCAGAGTTACAACTCAAGATTTTGAAAATATAAATTGTTAACTTATTGTTAGCATTTTTGAGATGCAAACATTTCATATCAAAACATATCAAATGTTTATATCTTGAAACTACCCACATTAACTGTGCATTAGCTTTCTGTTCTTTGGCAACTTTGAAAAATAACCCTTGATATATAGTGGCATTGGATTTGTTGACCATGACCAGACATTCATAGGTTCCATCAATTGGATTGGACCCTCTAATAAAGTTCATGTTTTAGTGAAGATCCTTGAGATTTGGCTGAGATTTTTGACTATGGTTGATACTTTGATGCTTTCTAAAAGCTGGGAGATCTAAAACAAAGGATTTTTTACCTGTACATCCTAGGCAACTAGAAGCATCATTTGAAGAACATGGACTCCATTCTTTTAGGTATACTAGAGAAAAAGGCTCTTTAAATTTGTATATTTAAGAATAAATTATATATTATTATTATGATGATGTAGGATGTGAATGGTTGAGTCCTCCCTTATCCACTAAACCTGCATGACTATAGGCACCTAGAACCCAAGCAAAGCTTACAATGTTAGGATGTGTTCCAGAGTGCTTCATTAATTCAAAGATTTTGAGAGGTTCCTTGCAAAATCCATTTTGTTCAAATTCTGCAATCAATCATTTCATTCCATGAGATGACATCTCTTTGAGGCATTCTGTTAAACAATTCAACCTCCTTGATTCCATTGGAAACCTATCACAACTGCAACCTTGGACATAGAAGGGTGTGAACGTTTAAATAAACTTCCTGATTCCATTGGCAACCTGTCACAACTGCAACACTTAAACATGGTAGGGTGTATAGATTTAAATAACCTCCCTCATTCCATTGGCAACTTGTCACAAATGTAGCACTTGAACATAGAAATGTGTAAAAGTTTAAATAACCCCCCTTGATTATATTGGAAACTTTCCACAGCTGCAACACTTGAGCATAGAAGACTATAGAGGTTTAAATAACCTTCCTAATTCCATTAGCAACCTGTCACATCTGCAACACTTGAAAATAGAAAGTTGCAGAGGTTTAAATAACCTCCCCAATTCCATTGTCAACCTCTCACACTTGCAACACTTGAATATAATAGGAAATTTTAAAGGTTTAAATAACCTCCTTGATTCTGTTGAAAATCTATCACAACTGCAACACTTAAAAATAAAATATTTTCATAATTTAAATAACCTCATTGATTTCATTAGCAACTTGTCACAACTACAACAAAACACTTCAACATAGAAGGGTGTGGAAATTTAAATAAGCTCTCTGATTAAATAACCTCCTTGATTCCATTAACAACCTATCACAACTACAACACTTGAACATAAAAGGCTGTGGACATTTAAATAAGCTCCTTGATTTGTTTGGCAACCTATCACAGTTGCAACACTTGAACATAGAAGGGTGTGGATGTTTAAATAAGCTCCCTGATTCCATTGGAAACCTATCACAACTGCAACACTTGAACATGGTATGGTGTATAAATTTAAATAGCCTCCATGATTAATTGGAAACCTATCACAACTGCAACACTTGAACATAGAAGGGTATACAAGTTTAAATAACCTCCCTGATTCCATTCAATTGCTTAAGAATTCTTATTGCATGAGTTTAGAAACAGTGTAGTGCAAATGGTTACAGTGCTTTGAGGAAATCTTCTTGCTTATGCTGACAATTGTCTTTGAAACTTTGTTGGTTGATAATGAGTGGAAGTGGTTTTTTTTAGTGACAATGCCTTTGCTGATAGTAACTGTGCTCTTTACTAAATAGTGTGCATGACAACATTGGCTTGACAATGTGGTCATTTTTCTTTTGACTGTAATGATGGTGTAACCTTGATCTTGATGTCAGTTCAGTGTCTTGATAATGATAGTTGTTTGTTGATGGCTTGAAGTCAGTGACAGATTCTTGATCAAAATGGTTTAGTCTCTCACATTGACCAGTACCTTTACAATGCTTTAAAAAGTTATTAAGATAGTATTTTCCAGCTTACTTAAGATAATTCTTTGACAATTGCTTGAGAATATTGATTTGAGACAATGTCTTATGATAGTTGAAGAGGACAGTGGTATTGCTACTCTTGTATACAATAGTGATCAGTTAGTTTGTCTTTATAAAGTTTTTCGCTTGATGAGTTTCTTATGCTTAATGTTCTCAGTCCCTTTGTTTTTTGCCTTGTTGATTAGAGAAAAAGGAAGCAAAACAAAGAATTTTTTTGACATCACGGTGTAGTGATATTATGGTTGTATAGTTCTTTTAATGGTATTTTCTTTGAGTCTATGTTGTAGGGGGAGTCGACATCTTCAAGTGTTTTTAGTCAATGTTGGATAGTGATCTTCATTGATTACCTCAATTCATGGTTTGCACATTTCAGTAAGAGTTTTCTAGGTTCTAGCTTTCGCTTGGTTTTGGTGACATTGATCTATATGATATTGTCTATGATATGCAAACAATTCAAACATGACCAAGGAGCACTGGTATCTTAGTCCCTCACTAATTTGTATGTTCTCTCACAAAAATGTGAGCCTTGAGGAAATGCAAGGGTACAATGGTAGTTATTGACAATATTCTTGGTGTACAAGTAACTTTGATATGGTTTTTGGACAATAGATCTTGGACACTACTATGTTGTGTAGATGGTCATCTCAGTCATAGTGCTATTCATTATTTTTGTCTTATTTGTTCTTGACAATGAATGGAAGGTATGTAATACATGGTGGTGATTCATAGCAGTGTTGGACAATGTTTCTATATTTTTCTATGGGAAATGCCTTTGTGAAGTGTTTCTTTCCATTTAATATTTCCAAATATAGTGGTAGTTATGTCATATTATTCAAGTTCACAATTATTTTCATTGTATATCATACTCATCATTTGTAGTTGTTTTCAGTCATAATTTAACCGTGCTTGTCAATGATCTCTATGTATGGTTCTCAATTCTAGTGAAGGTTTGATCATAATTCCATCTTGAGGGTGAATGCAAGGTAATTGGAGGTTGTTGCTGATGTTGATTCAAAGTGAAGGTTTGTTACTGGTACGTACTTGTCAAACATGACAGAGAATGTTCATAATGACAGTGGGTATGCTGATCCTAACATGACACTAGTTGTGCAATAATGGTAGGGGTCTTGACATCCTTAACAATGCTATAGTTTGTTAAATATGATTTCAATTAGGGGGAGTCCATTATCCTTTTCCATTTGATGTCAAAGGGGGAGCAATAAGTTGCAAATTTTGAATTTTATTTTTCTTTCTTAGATGTTGAGTCTAATTAATAAGTTTAATGCTGTGTTGCAACTTGCAGGTGGGTATTTTGATATGATAAAGGCTAGCATTCTCGATCTTCTAAAAGTTATTAGAATTGCATTAGTTGATGCAAAAAGGTAAAATTATTTATCTTTATTATAATTAGTGGAACTTGCAACTACAATATCTGATAAAAATCTACTTCCAAATATGCTTTTGATGGATGTTCATATCCTCATCCAAAGCTCCAATTCACACACAGGAAAGGACACTTTCAAGCGTATCAATTACAAATTTACAATCAATAATCAAGCTATTGAGCAGTTGTTCAGGAATAAGGTAGTTGCATATCACTAATTGAATATTGTCTATTTGTTTGCTGTCTTGCATTAATTCATCTTTTTAAAAATTGTAAGAGATAACTAGGAAACACTATATCTAGCACCTAAGTTTAGGGTGTCATAATTGGAAAAGGAAAATAAAATGTTTGAATTTTATCCTCTATATTATTTGACTTTTTTGAGTTTTTGATGTGCAAATTTTGAAACCTTAATTTTAGGCTGCAGCTCCAAATTGGAGAAGTGAAAGGTGAATACCAGCGAGGAAGAGTTTGGAGGTGCCGAAACCAATAGCGATGAGAAAGCTGTAGATTTGCAAGGGGATTAAATGGGTCAAGCCCCTATAGGAGGTCATTTCCCTTCCAAAAGGACTGTAGTTAAGGAAGGGGAAAATAGTATAAGTAAATAAAAATAGGAGTATTTTGTTATATAGTGTCTGTAAGTTGTACAGTGTCTCTAAGACATTGAATGTAACCAATGATATTTTGATTTACCAATGAGGCTTAATGAAGTAAATTTTTAGAGTGATTTTTTCTCTACTCATAAATACTGTGCTGTGGCTCCTCTTGATTTGTAATCCGTTTGTGTTTGTGTTTGTGTTTGATCAATCATATTTGTTCAAGCATTTTAGTCTTCATTTCATGGTGTTTCTTCAACATTTGAATATATATGATACTTGAAGTTTATATGCATAAATTTGTGAGGATTAATTAAGTTAGATTTGATTTGTAATGACTAAATACATGACTAAATACATGACTAAATTAATGACTAAATATATGACTAAAGTAATGACTAAATTAATGACTAAATATATGACTAAAGTAATGACTACCATGACTAAATAAATGACCAATTAACAACAATCAATGACTAAATATATGACTAAATTAGTGACTAAATAAATCACTACCATGACTAAATAAATGAATAAATCAATGACTAAATCAATGACCAAATCAATGACCAAATTAATGACTAAAATCAATGACTAAATAAATGACTAAAATTGATTAGTCATAAATTTAGTGGTGTTATAAATGACTACAAATAAACCACTAATAGTCAAGTGACTAAAGTTAGTCATCTATATACAAATTTTAGTAGTTTATTTAGTCATATATTGCTGTTTGTGTATTAGTGATTGGACTAGGGGGAGTGGATTGGATGTCTCTAATGGATTGGGTGGATCTAGTAGTAGAAGATGGGGATTCAATGGATTCGATGGCTTTGACGGGCTCAACCGTTTGGACAATGTTAGGAATGGTAGTGGGAGTGATAGGTGTAGGATGGAGGAGGGTCTCATCACTAGTGACTATACATGATAGAGTGGGAGGGAATTGTTCCACAACATCAAGATATGGATTTGGGGATGTCTCTTCTGTCATGAGTCCTTGGATGACATTTGGAAGGGATGTAGGATTAGGTGGGGTGATGGAAATGGATGGAGGATTAGGGATTGGTGGATTAGGATTAGATGAGTGGATGGGATTGGATGGAGGACTAGGAGTGGTTGGAGGACTAGGATTAGGGATTGGTAGATTAGGATTAGAGGGAGGATTAAGATATAATGTGGTGAAGGGGGAGTGATGCAAGAGGATGCAGACAATTAATTAAGATAGGGGGATGCATATGCTAGATTAGGTTGGGAGGATTGGGATGGTGGGTAATAGTAGGAAGATGTGGATGATGGATTAGGATGGGAAGATTGGGATGTGGGATTAATGTAGGAAAATTGGGAGGACAGATTAGGACAAGAGGATGTGGGTGGCAGATTCACATAGGAGGACATGGATGGAGGATCAGGATAGAAATATGTGGAGGCTGGATTAAGGTGGGAAGACATAGATGTGGAATTAAGGTAGGGATTTTTGGATGGTGGATTGTGATAGGAAGGTGTGGATGTTGGATTAAAATAGGAAGATTGAGGTGGTGGATTACCATAGGAGGATGTGGGGGATGAGGATAAGAAGATTGAGATGGTTGGTTAGGATAAGAGGAATATTGGGATGGTGGATTGTGATAGGAAGGAACGAAAGTTGGATTAGGATGGGAAGATTGGGATATGGGATTAAGGTAGAGGTATTGGGATTGTTGATGATGATAAGGATAGGAGCATGGGGAAGGTGGATTACTATAGGAGGATGTGGATTTTCGATAGGATAGAGGTGGAAAGGGAGGACATGATGAATATGTGGATGGTGAGGATACTGGATATCCCTTGTCAAGGGTAGCATAAGGACTGTTATTAGATGTAGATGAAGGCATGGGGGGATAGTTTGGAGGAGTGGTTGGATTTTGGGAGGTGATTGGAAAAAGATTGCTAGCAATGATAGCATCAATGGGATCTATATTATACTCTTCTTGATCAACAAGACTTTCATTATCGTCATCAACATAGTTGGGAGTCCCCTTGACTACTATTATTGGTTGTGCGAGAGGAGGATAAGGATTCATGATATTAAATGGAATGGATACAAATGTAAAAGATGGGAATAGATGATGAAAAAAAATGGAAGAAGCGATCTTAAGATTTGTTTTATAGTGGAAGATGGACGAAAGCTCAAATTGGGATTCAGGTTAAGCTTAGATTGGGATTGGATAAAAGCCTAGATTTGAATTAGATAAAAGCTTAGGTTAGGATTACTAGAGGATGTGATGGGATGCGATAGGATTGATGAGATAGGATCAGATGATTGATCAGATAAGAAGATGAAATATATTCTAAACCCGGTTCAAACAACTACAAACACTGAAGAATGGGTAGAGGTGATGGAAGGATGATAAGGGGTGATTGAAGAACTAGTAGGGGGACTTTGAGGATTACCTAATGGTATTACAAATACTCCTATAAGGATTTAGATAGGGGCTTAGATGAAGAATGGGATGAGAACGATGGAAACAAACACCAAAACTAGTCCGAATGAGGTCTCAAATGGAGGACGTGATAGGCAATGGAAAGAACATATTTGAATAAATGGACCCAAAGGGAGACTCAGAGGGAGGATAAGACCACCAGTGGACACATGGATATGCCTAAAGTGATTAGAACGAGGACTCAGATGAAGAACGAGTTTGAAAATGACTGAATAGACATGAAAATGGACCCGAATGGGGCCTTGAATGAAGAATAAAAGGTAGATTCACCCCCCTATTTAGGGCCAAGTCACCCTTGTTAGGGCCAAGTTACCCAAGTTAAAGGGGATGAAGAAACAAGTCCAAAAAATGGTCAAACGAACACCAAAACGAACCCGAATGGGGTCCCGAATGAAGATGAAAAGGAAGATTCACCCCTCTATTTAGGGCCAGGTCACCCCTGTTAGGGAATTATTCCCAAAACAAGGGAAAGGTCTCCCAAGTCAAGGGAAAGGTTTCCCAAGTCAAAGGGGATGAAGAACGGGTCTAAAAATGACTGAACGAACACCAAAATGGACCCAAACAAGGTCTCAGATGAAGAAGAAAAGGAAGATTCACCCCTCTATTTAGGTCTAGGTCACACCTATTAGGGAAGGGATACCCAAGACAAGGGAAAGGTCACCCAAGTCAAGGAGGATGAAGAACGGGTCCAAAAAATGGTCGAATAGACACTAAAACAGACCCGAACAGGGTCCCAGATGAAGAAGAAAAGGTAGATTCTCCCCTTTATTCAAGGCTAGGTCACCCCTATTAGGGAAAGGATGACCAAGACAAAGGAAAGGTCACCCAAGTCAAAGAGGATGAAGAACGGGTCTGAAAAATGGCAGAATGAACACCAAAATGAACCCGAACGAGGTCTCAGATGAAGAAGAAAAAGGCAGATTCACCCCTCTATTTAGGGCGAGGTCAGCCCTTTTAGGGAATGGACTCCCAAGACAAGGGAAAGGTCTCCCAAGTCAAGAGAAAGGTCACCCAAGTCAAAGGGGATGAAGAACAGGTCTGAAAATGATTGAACAAACATCAAAATAGACCCGAACGGGGTCTGGAATGAAGAAGAAAAGGTAGATTCACCTCTTTGTTTAGGGCCAGGTCACCCCCTATTAGGGAAAAGAAACCAAGACAAGGACAAGGTTGACCAAGTCAAAGGGGATGAAGAACAGGTCTGAAAACGATCAAACGGACCCGAATGGGGTCTTGAATGAAGAAAAGGTAGATTCACCCCTATGTTTAGGGCCAAGTCACCCCTATTAGGGAAATGATGCCCAAGAGAAGGTAAAGGTCTCCCAAGTCAAGGAAGTTGAAGAACAAGTCTGAAAAATGGCCGAATGAACACCAAAATGGACCCGAACGGGGTTCCGGATGGGGAATAGGATGACAAAATGAATGAGGGGATTTGAATAAATAGATCCAAATGGAGACTTAGAGGGAGGATAATACCATAAATGGAAAAATGGATATTCCTAAAGTGATTAGAATGAGGAATCTGACAAAGAATGGGTCCAAAAATGATCGAACGAACGCCAAAACGGACCCGAACGGGGTCACGGATGAAGAAGAAAAGGTAGATTGGCCCCTCTGTTCAGGGTGAGGTCACCCTTGTTAGGGCTAGGTCACTCCTTTTAGGACCAAGCTACCTATCTTAATGTCAAGCTTCCTGTATTAGGGCTAGGTCGCCCCTATTAGGGCCAGGCCGCCTCTGTCAGTTGACCTAGACTTAAAACAACTATGATAAAGGACAAAAAACATAACAAATAATAAGGAAAAGGCAAGGATTAACTTGAATAAACATACACAGACTGGTTTCACTCAAAAAAGATAGTTCAATCAGCACAAGCCTAAGATTAGTGTGAAGGGTATGGCCAAAACGGTCTTCTAACTCGGTTGAACAAGGAAAACTAGGGAGTCCTTGATATACGCATGGTATGTGGGGCACAACCATGTATACCAGCCTATCACAAGTGTGAGTTAGGATCTCTAGCGAGGTATTGGAAGCTCAGACCAAATCTTCACGTCTTATCTAGGTATCACCCTAGCTTCGACGCTCCACCAGACACGACATGAATGGATTGAGGTACAAGTTTTGCTCTCCCCCCTTTATATACCCTGTCGATAACACGTGGTTGAAATCATCCCTTGGGGTGACGAAATTCCCAAGTAGGTCCCTCTAGAAGGAAAGTTGAACACAAAGGACTAAGTGGAATATAATTTATCTTCAGCCAGGATCACCAAATGGTGTAAGGGGATTGGATATGTTAATAGTCCACCTTTCAAGCATATTAAACAAGTTCATTGACTCCCCTAATTAGATCTATGTGCCTAGTTAAAATGAAAATAATAAACAAACAATCTAACTAATGAAAGTGTTTCTCTCCTCCTGCAACAACTATGTTAGAAGTTTAAGCGTTCAACCTTCAACAAACGTGAAACAACTGCACAAACATTAGTAAAAACAAGCACACTCACCAACAAAGCAAGTTAGAGGGTTAGTACTAAGAAAAACAACAATAAATGCACTCTGAAAATGAACTTAAAGCCTCCATTTTTACCTTAATTGCCTATGTGCAGAGCTAGTTCACCTCTGTTTTAGGGTCAGGTCACCTTTGTGTAGGGCTAGGTTTCCCCTTTTCAAGGCCAAGTCACCTATTTGTGTAGGGCCAGGTTGCCTGTCTGTGTAGGACCAGGTCGGCTATCAGGGTTGCCTATCAGGGCCAGGTTGCCTATCTATGTAGGGCTAGGTCACCTATCTTTGGGCCAGGTCACCCCTGTTCAGGGCCAGGTTGCCCTTGTTTAGGGCCAGGTTGTCTCTGTGTAACCTGAACAGGCAAAATGCCAAAAAATAACAAATGTGAAAGAAAACATACCCATTTGTTGGTCCCACTGAGCATTCTAGAAGTGTGTGCAAGTGATTTTCCCTACCCTAGGATGCAAAACAAAATGAAGTGCAAAGAGAAAAAAACTAACAAACACTCAAGATTAGCCTAAGTTGAATCCAAACAAAATACAAAGATAATTGAAATTTTTACCTTGTTTGAATTGATGAGTTTGGTTGGTCTTTTTTGATGCTTGATTGTGTGCTCTTTCAATGATAAATGATGTAAAAATGGATGTAAATGATGTAGAGACGATGAGGAATGCAATGATGCAAGTGGGTATTGTAACAAGTGTGGTAGGTGGATGCAATAAAAGCTTGAAGGCTACAATAATAAATGATGAATGCTTGAGAGTGCTAAGAGTGCTTGAATGCTTGAATGTGTTGAATGTGAGTGAATAATGAAAAAGTGTTGTATGTTCCCTAAAAATTAGACCAAATCTTCCATTTTAAGGGTAGATTCTCTAGAGAATTCAATGGTCAGGATTTAACCAACATGGACAAGATGAAGGGCTATGGTGAGTTGAAGACTCACAAGTCCTCACATCTTTCCATATGGAAGATGAGGTGGGGAAAAGATGGATGATGTGGAAAGAGGACATGTGAGGTGGAGAGAGGACATGTGAGGTGGAGGTACTTGCAAGTACCTTGGGATTATGGTGACAAGTGAAGAATTTTAGAAAGTCCTCTTTTATCATCATGGCAATGAGAGAGGTTGTTGGGGGAATAAATGTGAATTATAAATTCACATGATTGGGATTACCTTGGGGATAAGACAAGGTCCTCTTAAAGGAGGTACTTGTCCCATGTGACTGATGTGACTTATCATAGAGTGAAGAGGACATGGGGATTGTAAATGGAATTAAAAATTCCATTAAGGTTGTTGGGAGAATAAAATGGAATTAAAAATTCCATTAAAATGTGGGAAGAGTTGACTAAAGGACTGATTAAACTAGTTAATGAAGGATTAGATTAGAGTTAGGTGGCTAATGATGATTAGGAGGCAACTTGCAAAAGTTGGAGGATGTGACACATCCTAATCATGGATTAAGAATGTGCACATCCCTAATGATGGGATTAGGAGATGAATTAAGATTAAGTGAAAAGTGATGGAGGATGTGATATAAAGGGAATTAAATAAATGGGCTATTTATTTAATTCTTTGGAAGAAAGGGATTAGGAATTTAGAAGACTTTAAAGGTATTAATTAAATAATAGTAACATTATTTAACTGATGTGGATAAAAGGATATTTCGACGATAAGGGTAAATTTGGCCAAATATAAGTGGTCAAATTTAGATGTCTACAATAATCTTAAAGAAGAGGAATTTATCTCTTAGAAACCCAAAGCTGTAATGTGAGGATACTTTAAGGTGTAGAAGCAAAAACTCCTCTCAAGCTGAAAATATCCCCCAAATTAGATATGAACTTAAAATTCATTTAAAACATGTGATTATAAGTGTCATATTGAGGGAAAGGATAATTGATTTTTATGAACATACAAAAGTAGGTACCTTATATAAATGATGCAAAGGATAACTTGAAAAAAACAATGAGGAAATTGGAGATTAGTTGAAAGGTTCTTAGTTGAATTTACTAGAGGTTAAATAGCTTATTATGCTGATTTACTATTATTAGACATTACTATGAACATGAGGTTTTATATAAAATTTAATTTCAAGGATAGCCAGATTAGTTATGGCATCATAGAAAGATGGATCCATATTAGATATGAAAAAAAAGATTTTGAAACTCAATATGAGGAAGTAATATTCAAATCAAGTTTAAATCTGAATTATTATACATATTGACATATTATCAGTAATTTAGATTGAGACTAGATGTGTCCAGTCGGTGACATGGTGTCATCGGTATTAACTAATTATGCATAAACTAGGAGAGTTGTTACTCCCATGATTAAAAGAAATAGCTTGAATAAGAGGTAGTTGCCAGTCTCAGGAATGTTAGAAATGTGTAACAGGGTATTCAAGAGGTTGGGTTAAACCTAATTAGTTAGTTAGATCAATATAAGTGTGTTATCCCTTTTGTATGAAATATTGTTTATGCTATTTAAATCTTGAGGTCAAACCAAGGCAAGAGAATTCACAGATCAATAGAGTTTCTAAGTCAAACAAGGGGGTGTGTGAACATACAACATCACTTCATAGAAATTAGATTATATATATATATATGTGAAAACTTTGACCAAACTAAGTGACACTATGTACACTTTATCGGTTCATTGTAAGCCAAGATTGCATAACTAGTAGGGAGTGTCATGCATGTTAGGTGGGTATCCAGTGTATGAAAACACTAGTTATGTAGGACACAACACCATGCTCAAGTAAGTGTTATTCTAGAGGGTTTCCATAACAAAATCTTCATTAAAGGGTAGGGCCATCTTACTAGTTAGGAAGATGTGCGAGGGACCACATTAAGTTTATGGTTGGAAAAAAAGCACTTGGGTGATGCTCTCCCTCATGTACTTGGTAGCCGAAGATTGATAAATAGAAGAAGATAAAGATATGTGTCCTGGATGTGGACTACTTGACCATTGTACTCTTGTACCATTAAGCTCTTGTAAGCTATGAAATTCTAATTATGATCTTGAATCTACTTGTCAATTATATTTGAAAGATGAATTCATTACTTGGGATTATGTAATGTTACTCCTATTATGCATTGTAATATGAAATGGGTTTATTTCAAATGTGCAAATGTGTTATTGAAAAGGAAAATTTTATTTTCTTGTATTTATGTACTTGAAATTTTCAAAATTTGAGTTAAAACTTAGGTGAAATCAATAGGGTAGAATTTGGTTATGTTACAAGTATATGAATAACATCTATGCATAGGAAAAAATTGTCATTAAAAAGGATCATTTATATAATGTCCAAACAATAAACACATAAAAAGTATCAAATGTGGTACATGATAACAACAAGGAACATAGAATAAAATTGTAACACAACAAGGTGGGGTCTCACATTCTCCTCCTCCTAAGATTGGACTTCCTCTTGGAAGTCCTAAAAAGGGTGAGGGCATAAAGACCTCTTATGGAAAGCATCATCACTTGAAAATAACTAGTTAATTTCCCCTAACCTTCTTTTAATCATTCCAATTAACACTCCCCTCCCCTTAGAATCAACTTCCTCCTAGTTTAGTCACTTAAGAAAAAAATCACTCACAACTATACATATTTGAAAACACACTAATTCATTTACGATAAGTTTTAAGTATGCTAACAATAAATTTTATTTTATTATATAAATATACTAACTAGAGAAATTTCTATAATCAATATTTGATCATCAACACAACCCAAGAGAGTTAATTACACTCACTTAATACCATTAAAATAATGTTACACATATATAGATGTCAGATCCACATTACTTCCCATTTAAATTATATAAATAAAAAAAACTATACTGCACATATATACCATATTCACATTAATCATCATTAATTTACATTATTCTATTCAACATTCAATAATAGCCATATTATCAAGTTCTCAAATCAAATCTCATATCAATGAAACACCCACTTCCTTTCATTATAGCAATTTCTATCACTAGTTTACAAGTACTCCACATCACATAAATTGACTCACAACACACATGACATCTACACAACACTGAAATACCACAAGGTTCACAAAATGAGATTTATGAGGATGAATGATTCCAATTGCCACTAAATAATCATGTCATATCACTGTAATTTTGAAATACCATACAATTGAAAAGTCAATGTTCCATCATTGAGTATCCATAGAATCATGATAATATTAGGAACTATGGTCTCATGACCCCCTTCTTAGGACCCCTCCATAGATTTCCTATTAAATTTCCCTTGTTTGTGTAAGGGGGTTAGCCTCCAAGAAGGAAGGTACACAAAAAAAAGCACATAAGAACTAGGGGGAAATAGATTATGGCCCTCCCATATCGGTCCCATTTGCAGCCCCCATCCTCATAATATAAATTCCCCAGCACATTTGCACCCCCATACAACTTTCTAGGGACCCCTCTTGGATATCGAAGTTTACATCTTTCACATTATGTTGCACATGCCAGTAGTTACAAAACTAAGAAAAGTAAAATCAAGATTCTAAAATTTCAATAAAAGTCTCATAAAAGAGAAATAAAAAGTAATCGACATAATATAAAGGTATCATATAAACTAAAATAAAAACCATTTAAATCATATTAAGTCCTTGAGGAAGAAAGGACCATTGAAAAATCATCACACGCCAAATATCTCAAAAGCACCACACTACTAGCATCAATTTTGAAAGAAAAAGTATTATCACTCAAAGAGTAAATTAGCAAAAAAAACACATTTCACCAATTTGCACATTACATCCACTATGCAACTTCTCTAAGCTACTCAATGGGTGGAGGGGAATTGTGGTCTCAAACCACATAAGCAAAGTAATATCAAGGTGGCCTCAAACTACGAAATAACCACATAAAACCATGTCTTGAAGAAAAAGCATATCCCACACAACCTGAGACATGCTAACCACCATATCCACAAATCATATAACTGAATACCTTGCATAAAAGCTAAATGTAAATTTCAAATGTTAAATTTGATCTCACATAATGAGAAATACTATCCACCATCACAAATCTCTATTATAATCACTATGAAATCTGCCTCCTATATAAGGCTTCCAAGAAATGCCATATTTTTATACTATCACAAACCTTGAATTTTATTCCTTTATATTCTTCATTGTAAATTTTTAGCAATAAATTTACAACCATTACCATTCTATTCACTCTTTTCCTATATCTGAACTTTTACCTTGATGCTAATGATGATATAACATGCCCATGAAGTTGTAGCTATATCCAAATATCCATGTCATTGAATATGCACTATTTGAAAGCCAATTAGAATGAAACCAAAAATTTTGAACACAAGGGTCCATCATCAATCCATGGAATTCAAAGCTCAAGGGAAAAGGCTTTGCACTATGGATCAACAAGTGTGGTCCTAAAAAGTGGGGGAGTATATCTAACTCAACATCCAAGGGAATTTGTAACCTTTCGACATCAATCCTCTATCTAGCTCAAGGAAAACATCAAGTAAAAATTGCAATATTCCAATGAACGTACCTTTCCCTCAACCTTGAATTACACTAGAAGACCCTTCTCCAATTGGAATGGTCGACACTAGGGAATACATAAACAACATGATCAACAACATTGCATATTTTCATTTAAATTCACATCACACATAATTAACACAAGAGTAATCATTGGTAGATCATCTTATATTTCCACCACACCCTTATCCCAAGTTAGATACCTTGTATCTCATACTTGGGTCATGAACACAACTTTCACTGGTTTTCCACAAGACACAACACAATCAATTCTTTTATGTCTACCGAATCTCTATTTTCATTTCTTATTAAGCAAAAACAATAATAATTGTCTATAAAATTAATACACAGACTACTCCTATAATTCCATTATTACTTTATTTCTCCTATATTGCACTTATTTTAATCACCATTACTATTATTAGTAAAGAAAACACAAAAAGGAAGTTATTGATATCCAATCTAAGTTTATTTCTTTACTAACACTATTGTGTTTTCAAGTTTTCTACTTTTATTTTCATGTATCTCTTATTTTATCATGTCCAATATGATGTTTCATATTTCATCTAACAACTCAAGGTTCAATTTTTTGAAAAAATCTAATTTATTTTACTGTCCAACTACAATCAAATAAGTATATGAGTTTAAGAGTTTAAACTATAATTAAAAATTACACTTTTGGATAAACAACAATCTTAGGTTATCAAATGTTTCAAGTTTCAACTAGACATACTACAAGCAAGTGATCAACATATGAGGCAAAACAAAATTCAATCCATAACTAAAAGGTTACACCTTTTAAAAAATATGCAACTTCACTAAGTAATTTTTAGTAATTAAATTTAATGCGACAATAATTAAAGGAATGTTATTAAAGAAATTTAGAGAAATGCAAAAATCTTAGAGTATTGCACAAAATAATAATTTATCAATTTTATTAAGTCCAACTTTAAAAGTTATTTGATTATACTAAAATCCCATTTTGATTCTTATTATAATTTATTTCATTTTCCTAATTAAGGGAACATTTTTTACACCATTTAGATCAACTTCTTCTACTAGACTCCTATTACCCTTTTTATGAAACCCTTCAACCTTGAGTTTAATTTTGTACTAACTTAACTTATCCCAAAGAAAAATAAGAAAAAAAAATCAAATTTCTTCAACACTATGCAAACAAGAGAAATTCCATTTAAGTTGCATAAGTAATTAAAATATAATTAAGCAACTATAGTTTACCTAAATAAAAGTAAGAATTTGTTTAACTGAACTAATATATCTTAAGGTATAACAAGTATAAGCAATCAATTTACTTCATTATAATTTATCAGTTTCCTCAAGATGGATTAACTAGTATTACTTGTGTTCAAGGATTTATCTAACCCTAACTATAATAAATCAAGAGTTCATACAAGGGAAGATATTGGAAATAAATATTTAGAGTTAATATACATAACAATAGTGGTTCTTCACATAAGGTTAAGAATATGAATATTTCCATAATGGATTTTATCGTCCTATACTATAAGGTGATATTTTCATTGTGAACCCCTAAACTTGCAATTGCACAAAGAAGCCAAACATTATTAGTGTTAGTTCAAGAATGCATGCAAACAATGAGGGATTCCCCATAAAAATCCATTTATTCAAACTTAACTAAGAAATGAAGAACACAAGTAAATTTCAAAAGAAACTCTATCTTAATTAAGCTAATAACATGATGATTCCATGGGGGAATTGGTGCCAATGGATTGTTGCAATTGGCCCTTTCCCAATTCCTAAATGCTTGATTGAATGATAGAAATGGTCAAAGACATAACCTTGTTACAAAATATCAAATATGGTGGATAATTGGATGAAATTGGCAAAATTAGTTCTCAATTGTAGAGAGTAACTTTGCATATGAGTTGTGGATGATATGGATTTGAGTATAATAAGTTTACTCAAATTGTGGATGTTTGAATGAGAGGAAGAGTCTCTCATTTATAGATTTCAATCTTGGAAGAATGAGTGAAAATAAGAAATGTGGGATCATTCAACATCCAATGGCCAAGTGCCACTTGTCAAGATGTGAATGGTTGAGGAATGAGCACATTTTGGTCAATGTGCATGATAAATGCCATAAGATTCAAATTTGAATTTGAAAGTTGGCAAGTTTAGAGGGAAGGGAAATGGAGTTAATGTCACTTGGATCAAGGCTAAGGACATGTAAGAGGAATTAAATGCCTTGTTGGAAGTACCCATTGAATTTGAATTCAAATTAAGGGAATATTCTCTTTTGATGCTTTGTGAGGGAAAATAGATGAATTAATAAATCAAAGTAATTGATTTATTGTGCAACTTGAAAAATCTAGAGGATTTTAGTGAGAGGGATTAACTTAATCAAGGTTTTGATTAATTTAATGAAGAATTAGATGATTTGACCATTTTGACTCAAATAGGTGAATTAATTTAAATCAGAATTGAGGGGAAATGATTTAATTAAATAAATGATTTGATTTATTTAACTAAGGAGGAATATGTTAGATTAAATCAAATAAGGCTTTAATTTATTTAATTTAATAAGAGGACTTTAGAGAATTTAATCAAATAAAAAGATTTATTTAATTAAACAGAGATGTAAGGTCAATTAAATTAAATTGATTAATTTAATTATCGAAAGAGGAATACTGAATCAAATAAACAATGATTTATTAAATTAAGAGATAGACTATGATGAAGTGCTGAGAGTATGATTTAGGAGGAAATGTCATTAGTAATCTAGATAAGATGTGCCAGATCGAGAATGTACATTTTCCATGTCTACATTCATACTTTGACATGAGTCAAGAATAAATAAAGAAATAATAATCACATCACACAAGGTTGGGTAAGCGATTCTAGAGAACTCCTTTAGCCAAAACAACTTGTTCTAAGCATGGATAATAAGGATGAAAATATAGACTAGCACATTCCAAAAAACTAATATTGATAGGAAACTACAATGTTCAAGATCATAGAGTTGTAAGATGGCCTACCCTGAAGACCTTCTTAATAGCTATGTTTTACTGGACAATAATTATTAGTTCTCTACATAATATTTTGGATTTTTAACTCTAGCATAGATTGCCAAAATTAAGGTCATAATCCATTATAATAAACTATGATCAAAACATTCAATATAATAGAAATTTTTTTCAAATAAATTTCAAAGTGAATTTCTCCTATAGGATAGTTGCACCTAAACTCAAACATTCACGAATTTCTTTCAAAACATCCCGAATGGAAATACAATATTTTAAATCAATTTGGACCCCTTAATTTTGGTTAAAATACTTAACATCTAACCCAAATTTCCCAATGTTGGAACGTTTCTCTGATACCAAATGCCATACCCACTTTTTATATGAATAAATATTGACACAACCACCAAAAATTTTCCACATGCAACTTGAGATCAGATTACATTTAAGGAAAATCCTTTATGTATCTGATGACATCATGCTTATAATGCTATCTTAAGTGACCCACACTTAGTGAAAGAAAGGAAATAATAGAAGATGGCTGAGGGAAAACTCTTCTTTACACACATAACAAAAGAAACCCATTTTGTTTAGGTGACTAAATAGGGCATTTGATTAAAAATTCAATAATATAAAAAACCTTGAATTTAGTAATATGGTGGAGGAAAAATGACACCCTCCCTTTCCCTAGGGACTAGTGTTCCTCAACTACCTCAAGGGAAAAGCTCAAGTGACAAGGAAAAAAGGACAAAGGAATTTTTTATTGTATTTTATATTTTATGATGATTTAAGAGGTAAGGATTTTAGAGACCAAAAGAGAAAAATTCAAAGGTCTCACGAGCAAGTTGATTGGCTCTCGGCCAAGGACAACAATGTGGAATGCAAACATACTCATGATGCACTGTAGTCTCATACAGTTTGAAAATAGAACTTGATAGAAAAAACGTCAAAGAGTCTACTAATAGTTTGAAGACTAAAATATGATGGTTATACTAAATTAACATAATAATCCAAATGATAGAAATAACATAAAATAACTAACTTACATAGAATAAATGAAACAAAATAACATGACAAGATGGAAAAGTTGAGAAAGAAATCATAAGAGGTCCAATGCTATGAAGCCTCCTGCAATATGCTCCAAATCAACAACCTGCACACATGGAAATAGGGAAAAAGGTTGGGTAGTTTAGGGGGTTGTCTTAGTCAAACCCTCGTATAGGTGTTCCCACCTCCACGAACAACTTGCACACATGGAAACAAGGAAAAAGGTTGGGGTAGTTTAGGGTTTTTCCTCAGTCAAACCCCCACGTAGGGTTCCCACCTCCATGGACAACCAAATAGATATACAAGAATGAAAATAGATAAAAAATAGATAGACAAGATAATAGACAAATTAGAATAACATGCTATCAAAATAAATATGATAATACAAGAGAGATCATAGTTACCCTCCTTTTGCGAATGAAAGAATTGAAAGGAAGAGCATGCAACCTCTTAAACATACCAAGATAAACGAAGTGCTAGTGTAGAATCCAAGATGTGATAAAGCTTGCAAGAATGCAAGAAGATGATGTAGAAGAGTGCAAGAATGAGAGCTTGAGTGAATAGAGATTGAATGAAATTGAAATGGAATGAAAGAATGAAGGAAATAATGAAAAAAAGACATGCAAGAAGGAATTTTTGGTGTGTTTGCAACTATAGAGGTGTTACACTTCATGGGAAAGTGGAAGTGTAACATCCCAATAGACACTGAATTAAGAATATTTTTGGGATGTTTGCGTGATACGTAGATGTTTACGTGTTGCGCTAGCGTTTGTGAAAAAAATTACTTAAAGACCAAAAATAAAGGGGTGAAGGACAAAATTAATGTTAGATAAAATAGGAATTGCATTATTGTCTTTAATTAGGCTAAAAGGGAGGTTACGTAATGTGAAATTGCCCAAGGTGAAATTTTTGGAATTACATTTTGTCCCCACTTTAGCGAGCATATATATTCTAACATGTGTGAGCTAAAGTAGAGAAAGAGGTTGAAGAGAATATACCCAAGATGAAGAGAACACACGTATTTGATCCAGTATATGTGATAGAGGAGCTAAGACAACACATGAATATGACACAAATCTTCTCTCCTACAAAGCAAACTACAATCTCACCACAAACATTTTAGCTATAGACAAACACGTTAGGTGAAAAAGTAAAAAATAGACATGATAAATCTGTAGACATGACATAATTTGATCAGATAAAAGACATCGTTGATAAGTATGGATAGCAAGCTAGAGACCATATGACAAGAAGATAGGTATGTGGCTACTACAAACTGCATTGCAGGATAGTCACAAAAGATACAAGTCTAGTCAAGTTTCCCCCAAGCTAGACAACAAGATTATAAGACATCAAGATATATATTTTTAAGATAAATTTTTGAAAAATAATAATAAGTAGATATGATAGTCCCCCCTTAGAATGATGTGTTCTACATAGAGGAGCACATGCCATTCTAAGGAGAATAAAGACAAAGGGATTTCATGGAATGATATACATGGTGAGATGTATTCATGGAATATTGTCACATGAGGGACAACATGTATAATCCACAACACCAAGAAAAAGTAGAGATGAGGAAATCAAGATCACAAGGGGATCCAATTATTCAGGGTCAGAACTGATAATAGATATAGATAGGTAAATATAATATAATATGTATGAACTATCATCACCCCTAAAATATATTGGAATGGGAAGAAGAGCACATTAAGACAAATAAAAATTTGGTTCAACATGGAAGAGGCCTAAATTCATCAACACTTTTCATCATTCTCAATGTGAAAAAGAAAAGTTGATGAAAAAGAGAAGAATGATGAAACAAATATATCAGAAGTGTATGAAAAATTTTCTCTCATGTATCCTGCAAGTACCTAAAAGAGTATCAAGGGTCCTCTAGGTGAGAGAACAATCATAAAAAAATAAGTACAAGAGAACATATACAAACATACAAATTTAATCTAATGATAAAGAATAGGTACCACTCTAGTTTGAAACCTCTAGCAATTTGTCTTGATCCCAATCTAGATCATCATAGGGAGAGGGAAGATGAGCATGTAGGGGGATAGAAATAGTAGTGCCTACTAACTCACCTATACGAAGAGCCAAGGAGGAGACTACCTTGATTTCCTTATCAACAAGTTCCTACAAGGCTAATGTCATAGACTTAGCAAAGATGGAAGAGAGAGTGAGAATGTCCTCCACTGAGTCAAACATACACTTCTTTGGAGTGAAATGTTATGAATGAATGGGAGGAGGATGAACTAGAGAGTCACTATTGACCTTTGAAAGAGGGGTAGCGACAAATTTTGGGGAACGAGGTGACATCCTCATCATGAGAATGATACAAGCCAAAGCAGAACAAGATAAGGAGGGAAAAACAAATTTTTTTTGACCATTGTTTGGAATGAGGTCATGCTATAACTTGCACTTAAGTGGAGGATGGGAAATCCTTGCATTAGAAGCGAAAGAAGAAAAAGGAGTAGGAGCCACAATAAACACAACCTTTATATGAGGCATGTCAACGGGCTCAGGGAAAGGAGTAAAATCGGGTAAAAAGATGATCAAGGGAGGATCTACAAAAAGAGTGATGAACACTTGAACCCTCTTGGGGTAAGGTTCATCAAGATCCATCGAGGAATTCAAAAGAAAAATAGAGGTGATGGGAATAGAGAAGGAATGAAAACAAAAGTGGAGATAGGAACAAAAGTAGAGGTAGAAACATGAGGGTCCTCCTTAGTCTTCTTCTAGGCTACACATTCTCGAGCCAAGGCCCATTGGTGATGCTTACGCTCAAATGCAAATCGGTTTTGATGACTATGAGCACCAAGAGGTGCAGCTTGAGAAGACTTTGGGGGATCATGTTCCACTAGGGGAGTAGTCTCCATAGCCATCATCAATGAAAGAGAAGACTCCTGAGGGTCTTGTTCCATCAGAGTAATGATAAATTCATAGCCATTATTGAAAAAAGAGTAGACTCTTGAGGAGGAACATGAGGAGAAGGCACACATATAGATCAGTGGTCTCAATCATGGGCCCCTTTCCCTTGTTTCTTTAGAGGTAGGTAGAGGAATAGGAGGAGGCCTTGGAGGTCAAGAAGAAGGAATAACCCCATGTGAATTCTTCCCCTTATTGTATAAGGTGGGTCAATGAACTGTGGGTAAGATAGGAAGCTGGAAGACTTGTGGTTTAGACTTCCACAACACAAGTGCCTTTATTTTTCCTATGATAGGCATAGTAGGAGGAATTGAGGACACTGTCAAGGGTTGTGAAGTCATTGAGGAAGAGGAAGGTGAATGAGAAGGCCTAAGGGAAAGAGCCTGCTTGTTCTTGGCGTTTGAAGAGGAAAGCACATGTGACAAGACACACTATTGTGTGTGTATAGAGGCCTTCATGGAGATCACATGAGAAAAAGGTGGGAAGAAAACATTAAATACCAAACATACGATCTTAAATATTGTAGAGAAATTCCCCTCAAGGTGACAAGGGTATGACTAGAGTAGGAAAAAAGTGATTTGGGGAAAAGCCCCTACATGACACAAGTGGTTTGTATCCAATATCTTGGATAGTATACACTATGCCATCACGAGGAAAATTCAAACCCTTATGAAAAACCGAGGTGACCACATTCATGGAGACTAGCCACGAAATGCCTAGTCTAACCTTGAATAGGTTGGATTCAGGTATCACAACAAATGTGACTTCCAAAGATTTAGGTCTAACAAGGATTGACAAAATGATAGAGCCAATTGGCAGGACAGAAAGGCCATCATGAGTACGAAGCATGGTCTGCAAATCCTCATACTTCTCCTTGTGTAGATTATTTATGAAGAGTGTCTCTTTTGTACTGACATTGACATGACTAGTAGGGTCAACCATAATGATAGTCACGACGTTATCGTTGAATCGAGATAGTATGTATAATGGAGAAGGTTCCCTGTTAATGGGCAATTCATATGGTGGGAATGTTATGTTTTGTGTCTTATCCACATGACTTGAGGAGGAATACGAGTGAATGAAACCATGTTCATGTATTCAGACAGGCCAACATTAATAGATGAAGCAGTTGTTATTAAGTTGGTTGAATGGAAATGGAAAGGATATGTGTATATCAACAACTAGTGATTAGGCTTGACTACATATTTATTAGAATTATTTTCTTACCATCAATTTTTTGTTACACCCCATTGTTGATTTACCAAATTACTTTAAATTTTATATTTATATATAGTTTTAATGTATGATGATGTCATTATAGTATTTAACGGTTGAATGAAATATATGTATATACAATGTGATGAATTTTCTTTTAAATGATTATATGATGCTTAAACAATATTGTGATTATGTTTTAAATGTAATTAGCTAACTACATGATATTGCTCTAAGTGAAATGCAGGAATGTTCATGACTTCTAGACAGGGAGGGAGAGTATCACTTAGGAGGGGAGTTGGTAAATGGATCATTTGGTATTGCTATTTGATTTGACACACACACACACACACTCAATTTTTTTAGAAACCTAGTCAGTTCAAGTATCAAGTTGGTGAGTCTTAAACCTAAGTTGATAGGTTAAGTGTCTTTAGGGAAAATACAAACCCTATCGTTAAAGATCCTCTTAAATCGCCAAATTAAATTAATTTCAAATATCTTTTATAAATAATAAATATAACGTATATAATATATAAATATATACATGTATATATAATGAGTAAATGCATATATATGTATGTATGTAGATACAAATATATAGATATGATAGAACCATAATATTTATGTATATTTATATATGTATCCGGAGTAAGGAAATATGTATATATATTTACGTATAGATATAAATACATATTATATTATATGATTGCATTTTTTATGCCATATTAGAATGAAAAAGTTACCACTCTTAAATCATGATAGCCAAGCTGATTCAAAAGGTTTTTTGAAGATCATTTTTAAAAGTTAATATGGCTACCTTATTTTAGCACTAGATTTTTAGTATTGAGATATTTGGGAAGCCACGTAGGTGGTTAAGTAATGCACATTTAGAGTTTAATTTAAAGCCAAATAAAGTGGTGATGTGAAAAATTCTTCACGTACCTATTCTTATAGTTTCCACAACATGGGAAATTATTTTGAAAAGGTCACTATGAGGCATGTCAATACTATTGCACATCATGCCTTTCATAGAGGCTGTTCTTATAGGTTTTAAATTAAATCTTAAATGCAATAAATAGCAAAGTGAATTCATGAGGTTATGGATTTGAATGTAACTTAGTATATACTAGTTGTGGCAGTTGAAAAGATGCACTTGCAATCGTTTTTAACCATAATATTCATGACATGGTTATTTATTATGATATTGCTATAAGGATTCAACCATGTAGTTTTTGAGTCAAACTCATTGACCCATGATTCATGAGTAGCAGTTCACAAGAACCCATCTCTCATGATAATGAATGGTCCACTTAGCACTCATTGCATCTAGGTGATGCAATGAGTGCTAAGTGGACCATTCATTATCATGAGAGATGGGTTCTTGTGAACCGCTACTCATGAATCATGGGTCAATGAGTTTGACTCAAAAACTACATGGTTGAATCCTGATAGCAATATCATAATTTGACATGCTGTGGAAGAAACCTCCTACTTATGGTTGTTTATGCAAGCCATGACATATGTTTGAGCTTTTCGAGCCTCTAAAGGAGGCAACTAATTTCTATTTCAAGCAAATTATTTTATGAGTAGTGGAAGCCGACTTAGGAAGGGGAAAATAAGTAATCTTGGCTACTCATTTGCTGAGGAGGGTGAGAAAAGTTTCTAGAAGAAGGTTGGGTGTAGAAAACAAAAGAAGCTATACATGGTTGAAGAAAGAATAAAAGTATTTTTTTCTTTGCAAGATATATGTATCAAAAGTCTCTATTTTGAGGAGAACATATTGAATGTAAGCCACTGTTGGTCATGATCGTAAGGGGAGTTTAATTTTTTCTTTTTTCTTTGTATTTCATTGAAGAACAACCTACAAATTCTAAGGAAAAGAATAAGTTTTTGTTGAGGCTAGAGACTAAGCGTGGAGTTGTAAAGAATAGAAAACCTAAATCTAATTTGCTAAGTTTAAGGCAAGAGGATTTCAGTATAGAAATCGGGATAATCTTTTCTAGGCATGGATAAAACTCTTCTTCTTATCTTCTTTAATCTGAGAAAATATCATCTATATTTTTAAATTTAATTATGCCAGCGCAATGTGCAAGTTTGTGGTTGTTTTGGAATCACATAAGGAAAAGTATAAATGTACACATATATTCTAGATTACTTATGTTTACTCATAAGAGAATATAAAAGATTATAAGAACTATAAATAACTAGATGCATAGCCTGAGTTCTCACACCAGTAAATGTATGGTTTAATCAAACTAGATATATGAAATTTTAAGTTAAATTATAAGAGAGAGAGCTTAAGGGAAAATCTTAGAATCTCTAAGCCAAGTTTTACCAAACAAATCAGCTTCATAAACTAAATTAGAAAAGACTTGTAAAATATTTGGAAATGATATTTCTTCTTGTAAAATTCAGGTTAAGGTAAAACAACATCAAAACTAAGCCTATAAAGCCCTAAACCAGCAATAGAGTACAATCCAACATAAGAAACATAAACACAAAGTAAATATTACCTATGCCATGGTTGCTTGAACTCCATTGTCCTTCTCCATTTTGCTTGAATGTGCTTGATGCCCTCAAATTTGAGTATGCAATAATAACCTAATGTCTATGATAGAAAAATATTGAAGATAGTAGTTATCTCCCTAACAACATGTACTTGTGCATGAACTAGATTAATAGAAATAACAATGATAGGTATCTTTTATAGAAAGATAAATGTGAATGAAGGGTTGAGATTTAATGTCAATAAGATATGCCAATCAATGGCCAAGAATGAAAGATGTATGAAAATAGGGTTAGGGAAAAATTAGGGTAATGATAAGGATGAATGGTCAAGATTGAATTATAAAATAATTCAATCAAGGGTTGAAAATAAATGAGATGTCAAGAGATAATATTGACATGGATAATGAGGTTGGCACAAAAAAAGAGGTTGTAGGAGAAACTTAAATAATTATAAAATTATTTAATTTGGGAGGGAAATGAATAATTAAATAATAAAAGCATTATTAATTATAGAGGACATGTGATGAGTTGAGTTTTGCATTAAATAATAATTTAATTCAAAAGTGGGAGAAAAGGACAAATTAGTAATCAATTAAATAAATACAATTTATTTAATTTAATGACAAAAAATGAGCTATAAATGATTTAATAATTTAAATAACTATTTAATTATAGTGGAAAGTGATAAATAATTAAATAAATATAATTTATTTAATTATAGAAGACAAAGACATTAGTGATGTAATTAAATAAATAAATAAAATCTATTTAATTAATCA
This sequence comes from Sequoiadendron giganteum, assembly GCA_007115665.2. Lineage (NCBI taxonomy): Eukaryota > Viridiplantae > Streptophyta > Pinopsida > Cupressales > Cupressaceae > Sequoiadendron > Sequoiadendron giganteum. Next base: position 784,429,501 of record CM021102.1, on the reverse strand, counting down.
AAAGAAAAAATAAAAGGAAAGAAATGATCACCTTTTGTCTACGAAAGTGGATGGATAGGGGCCTCTTGGAATGGAAGGATGACCCAAATCACCCTGTCCTTGGAAAGTTACAAGTTTGAACAAGTAACTTATGCTAAGCCAAGGATTCCCGTCTCACTTAAGGGAGCCAAATGTTGGGTGTACAAATATTGGGGGTGCAATGCTACACCATTGCACTAAGAATATCACCAAAAATCAATCAAAAGGGTGGCCTCTAACTAGTTTGGTTATTAGTCTCAACTTAGGGACATACCTCCTAGCAAGTGGAACGATTGGGTGACAAGGCTATTCGAAATTGGGATTTTTGCTATCCCTTTATATACTAGCTTGAGGGAAAAATCGGTTGGAGTCGCCAAGGAGTTCTCTGTATGAATGTGTCTCACATTGGTAGGCCCCTCTAAGGGTAAAAAAAAAGCAAGTCAGACACAATGCTTTTGATCTCCAAGATCGCTCAAGGCGTGAGGAGAGAGCATACACAATGTGTTTAACTCACACTAGCATGGTTTCCATTAACCTTAATAAAACCAAATTTATGGGTGATAATGTAAATGTCAAGAGATGTTTTTGATTCTCAAGATCACCAAATGGTGTGAGAGAAGAGCATACACACTTTAAAATGAAATGGAAAACCACAAGACAATGAAGACAATGGTTTATTTTAGGTCTCCAAATCAAAATGTGAGAAAAGACACTTGATGCAAAATTGTTGTTAATTTTAAAGCCAATGAGTGTAAAATACAAGGTTAATTTTAAGCCAAATGAATGTGAATGCAAGTTGCTGTAAATTTTAAGCCAAATGAGTGAATATACAAGTAGTGTTCATTTTAAACCCATGAGTGAGATAATGCAGTTTGTTGTAAATTTTAAACCAAATGAGTGTATATGCAAGTTAATTTTAACCAAGTGAGTGAATGAACTAAATGAAATTGCAAAATGAGACAAGATAAACAAGCTAGCAAATCCAAAATGAAAATGCCTCCTTCCACCTATGCCATACACTGCAAATCAGATATCAGTAGCATGAAAACCCCTAGATTATCAAATGTAAAAGACCTAATATGAAAATTCCTACTAAAAACTAGATTTCAAAATAAATAGGCAATTGCATCATAGGAAATAATAGTTGTGACTCATTGGCTTTTGATAGATGCAATGTAAGACCTAGCAACTGCGATTTCTAGAATATCGATTGCATCAAAAAATGTAGTGAAGTTGTCGTCAATTGTGATGAAGCCCTAATCAGTTGTGACAAATGGACCTAAAGCTACAAAAACACAAAAAATTCGGACCAATCTTGACAAAACTAGAGACAAATATGATGCAATACTGATGTTAGATGATAAAGACCGAAACCAATAACCAAAAACAACAGGAAGATTTGAAAATAGAGGCAACCAAATGAGGTTCTTGAGTTCTGAACAGCTGTGATATTCCCCTAATCAATTGTGTCGCAAGAACTTGAAGCTGCAAAACACAAAAAATGCAACCAATTTCGACAAAACCAGAGTCTAGTATGATGCAATACTAATGCTAGATGATAAAAACCAGAAATAGAAACCAAGAACAACCAAAAAATTCAAAAAATAGATGCAAGAAAATGATATTCCCAAATTTTGAATAGTTGCATCATTTTGGATAACAATTGTGGTGTAGTGGCTTTTGACGATTGCATCATTCTAGCTCGCAGTTGTATCACAGACTTGAAAAGCTCAAAATTTCTAATTTTTTTTGCAAGATTTGGTTAGATTCACGTCAGGTTCACCAATGTAAAATTTAGGTCTACGTAAAACAACATCAAAACTAAACCTATAAAGTCCTAAAACAACAATAGCGTACAATCCAACATAAGAAACATAAATAGAAAGTAAATATTGCCTATGCCATGGTTGCTTGACCTCCATATTTCTTGAATGTGCTTGATGCCCTCATATTTGAGTATGCAATAATAGCCTAATGTATATGATAGAAAAATATTGAAGATAGTAGTTGTCTCACTAAAAATTTGTACTTGTGCATGAACTAGATTCATAGAAATGACAATGATAGATGTATTTTATAGAAATATAAATGTGAATGAAAGGCTGAGATTTAATGTCAACAAGATATGTCAATCAACGACCAAAAATGAAAGTTGTGGTATGAAAATAGGATTAGGGAAAAATTAGGGCAATGATAAGGATGGATGGTTAAGATTGAATTATAAAATAATTCAATCAAGGGTTGAAATTAAATGAGATGGTAAGAGATAAGATTCACATGGATAATGAGGTTGGCACAAAAAAGAGGTTGTAGGAGAAACTTAAATAATTATAAAATTATTTAATTATAGAGGAAATGTGACAAGTTGAATTTTGCATCAAATAATAATTTAATTCAAAAGTGGGATAAAAGGACAAATTAGTAATCAATTAAATAAATAAAATTTATTTAATTTAATGACAGAAAAAGCCAATGAATAATTAAAATATAAATAATAAAATAAGTATAATTTATTTAATTATAGAAGACAAAGACATTAGTGATGTAACTAAAGAAATAAATAGAATTTATTTAATTAATCAAAAGAAAAAATAAAAGGAAAGAAATGAATTAATTAAATAATTAACATTATTTAATTAATAGAAGACTTAGAAAATGGTTAAATAATTAAAATTATTTAATTATCAAGGACGAAGAGGGATTTCACGAAGAAAATAACCAAGATACCTGTTTGCCGAGTTTTTATCAAGGGAATGATTTTTTTGTTTTTTGGTATTTTTTTGGTTATAACATGGCTCTTTGAAGCTAAGTGTAGAATCTGTGCAAATGTAGGCTGTTGATAGGTTTTGACAAGGGTTCCCCTTCAGGAGTTGAAAGATGATATGCTCCTGATCCAAAGATTGCCATGACAATGTAGGGACCCAACCAATTCGGCTCAATTTTTCTTGGCTTTCTCTCTCTGCTTGATTCTTAGGATTCTCCATTAACACCAGGTCACCAACGTCAAGGTGTTGGTTCAAAAATTTCTTGTTATAGCTATGACATAGATGATTCTAATAGGCTTGTATATGGACCAATGCATTTTGTCTCTGTTCATCTAATAGTTCCAACTCATGTAGCCTTGATACTTGGTATTCTTAGTTATCAATCTACCCTTGCATGGATACCCTCAAGGAAGGAAATTTGACCTCAATAGGTAAGATGGATTTAGAACCAAAGAGTAATGAATATGGAGTGGCACCTATAGGAGTGCAGATACTAGTGTGGTAGGCCCATAAGGCAAGGTTGAGCTAAAGGTGCCAGTCACGACCAATGTCATTGATAATCTTTTTAAGGATTTTGATAATGGTATCGTTAGATGCCTTAGCTTGGATGCTACCTTGTGGATAATATGGGGTGGAAAAGTGATGTTGGATATGGAATTTTTTACAAAGTTGGCAGAATTGAATGGTTCTTGAATGGATGACCATTGTTAGTGATACTACACTAAGGGACACCATACCGACAAATGATATAGTTGAGGATAAACTTTGAGATTTGTTTGCTAGTGATGTATGTCATAGGAATGACTTCAATCCACTTGGTGAATTACTCAATCATGGTGATGATGAAGTTGTGGCTATTGGTGGAAGTGGGATGGATCTTACCTATGAGGTCAATTCCCCATTATGCAAAGGGCCATGGTGATTTTATCAAATGTAAATCCTATGTTGGTGCATGTATCAAGTCTCCATAAATTTGACATTGCCAACATCTTTTGACAAAGTGATATGAATCTCATTCCATTGTAGGCTAGTAGTATCTTGTTCTCATGATCTTCCTAGCTAGGGTCAGACCACTAGAATGGGTTCAACATATACCTTCATGTACTTCATGTAAGGTTGCTTGTGCTTTATCAGTATCAAGACATCACAAGAGGGTATTTTCAAGGGCTCAATGGTAAAGGGTGTCACCGATGAAATATTTAGAGGCTTTGCGGATGAAGGTCTTGCATTGGTTGCTGGAAAGGTTAGGGGAAATTATGTGGTCATGGAGGTAGTCATAAATGTCTTTATACCATAGTGAATTAGGACCAACAAGTTTGTAGACCATCTCAGACTCGAGGATGTCGAAGGCAAGGATCAATGGCTATTTTACCAAAAAATTATATTGAGGCACATTGTTTGGGATGCCTAAGAGAGAACCGATGGTTTCAATGGCATCTGATGCTTTGTTTTGAATGCAAGGGACATGATAAAATGTGATGTTATCAAAGTATAGTCTGAAATTGTCCACCATTCATTTATATGGAGTAAGATTTTCGTCCTTAGTGTCATAATCATCATTGACCTATCAAATTACCAGATGAGAATCATCATATACTTGAAGATTCTTGATTTTCCATTTGATTGTCATGTGAAGTCATGTGAGAAGAGCCTCATACTCGAATATGTTTTTGGTACATGAGAAATAAATTCTGAATGATTTAGGTATGGTATCACCTTGAGGGGTGATAAATAGTATGCCTGCTCTTGAACCATGATTTGTGTGAGGCTTGTCAAAAGATAATTTCCATATCACTGGAGTGTCCAAGGTGAATATGTACTCATTTAGAAAATTAGAGACTAATGGATGACCAATTTTGGTTGGTGCATCTACAAGTTGGTCAGTTATGAATTTTCCTTTTATGGCCTTTCTCTCAACATACTGAATATCATATCACTAAGTATCATAACCCATTTAGCTAGTCGTCCTATCAAGGTTGCCTTGCTGAGAAGATATTTCAACGGGTCTATCTTGGCAAAAAGCTTTGTTTAATGATTCAACATGTAGTGTCGAAGTCATTAAGTAGAAAAAACTACCATAAGACAAGCATGTTCTATAGGACTATAATTAAGTTCATAACCAAAAAAGGTACAACTGATATAATATATCTCTTTTGCATCCATCATCATCATTTTGTGTAAGTAGTGCCCCCAGTGCGGATGCAATTGCTGAAATTTAGAGGATGAGAGGTCTCCCATTGACAAGTGGCATGAGAATTGATGGTGCTAATAGCTAATCCTTAATCTGTTGGAAGGATTCTTGACACTTGTATGTCCACCTGAAGGGTACACCTTTTCTGAGAAAATTTTGGAATGGATGAATATTATTTGCTAATTGGGCAATGAATTGTCTGATAGACTAGAGTCTTCCTTGTAACGCACATAGCTGACTTATGTTGGTGGGAAAAGGCATGTCTATTATAGATTTGACTTTGGTTGGGTCAACCTTTATGCCTCATTTGGAAAAAATATAGCCTAGGAGATTTCTCGATGTCACTCCAAATACACAGTTCTTAGGATTCAATCTTACTTTGTAATCTTCCAATATTTTGAAAATCTTGTCTAGGACTTGAAAATGATCACCTCATGTCAGTGATTTTGTGAGAAAGTCATCCAGATAGTCTTTCATAAGGGTATGCATGAGGTCATGAAAAATTATTGTCATGGCACGTTGGTATGTTATTAGGGGCAGAATGGGATAGGTGTTATAGCGGATAAATATGGAAGGTGAAAAGATGCATAATGTCAATCATTCCAGGATATGGAAAGGACAACCAAGGATTATTATGGATGTCATGAAAAGTGGAATGGAAAATGAATGGATAGTGGGAATCAAATAGAATGATGGTAGATGATGGAGAGAAGATTGACTACACATGGTGTCTATTTGCCAGGTTTTCACCATGGTACTTATCCAAAGTTCCACCGAAGTGGTTTTCACTACTGGATGGATTATTTCTCTTTATTATTTTCTTGAATTTTTGATTTTTTTGGTGTAGATACTAGTGTGGTAGGCCCATAAGGTGGGATTGAGCTGAAGGTGCCAGTCACGACCAGCGTCATTGACAATCTTTTTAAGGATTTTGATAATGGTTTTGTTAGATACCTCAGCTTGGCCGCTACCTTGTGGATAATATGGGGTGGAAAAGTGATGTTGGATATGGAAATTTTTACAAAGCTGGCAGACTTCATGGTTCTTGAATGGACGACCATTATTATTGATACTAGACTAAGGGACACCATACCGATAAATGATATAGTTGAGGATAAAATTTGAGATTTTTTCGCTAGTGATGTACATCATATGAATGGCTTCAATCCACTTGGTGAAGTAATCGATCATGGTGATGATGAATTTGTGGCTATTGGTGGAAGTGGGATGGATCTTACTTATGAGGTTGATTCCCCATTGGGCAAAGGGCCATGGTGATGTTATCAGATGTAACTCCTGTGCTGGTGCATGTATCAAGTCTCCATGAATTTGACATTACTGACATCTTTTGACAAAGTGATATGAATCTCATTCCATTGTAGGCTAGTAGTATCTTGTTCTCATGATCTTCCTAGCTAGGGTGAGACCACTAGAATGGGTTCCACATATACCTTCATGGTCTTCATGCAAGGTTTCTTGTTCTTCATCGATATCAAGACATCACAAGAGGGTATTTTCAAGGGCTCGATGGTAAAGGGTGTCATCGATGACATATTTAGATTCATTCTTCAAACATGCCATATTCAAGTCTCGGAAGTTGATACAAATATAGATCTCACCTGTTGGTTTTGTCACTGGCACAAGGTTAGAGATCCACTTTGCATAGTCAATAGATTTGATAAAGCCAACAACAAATAAATTTTTCAGCTTGGCCTTGACTAATAAAGCAATTTGTGGGCGCATCTTTTCGAGCTTCAATTTGACAGGTTTTGCATCAAGAAATAATGGAAAATGATGCAATACTAATTTATGATCTAGCCCAAACATGTCGACATAGGACCAGGTGAAATTAATTTGTCATTCCGTAAAGAAAGCATGAAACTCAAGCTGTTCTAACTCTATTAAGGATGTTGCAAAGTGGATGAACTTGGGAGTTTCATTCGTGCCAATGTTGAATTCCATACACTGTTTAAGGAGCATCATTGACTTCTCTTGGTTAATGGAAATAATTACCAACCCTCCATCCTTGGGAACCTCAGAGAGGTTTTCACCTTTGGATATGTCCTTTCTTTTTACTTTTTCTAGGTCTAAAGACACCTTCTAGTTTTCACCTAGAGACCTATCATTTTTATTTTTGTGACTAGAGGGGTGGATAGATTCCCAAAGTAGGATGTGTGATCCAAGTCAATGGTAAATCTAGCTTTATGATCTCAACTAGGAATTCCTTCTTGTAATCCCATGAACTTAGCGATGACTTCACCATTCTTGAATATGTCTAAGATAGGTGGTCATTGTCGGTCCCAATAGATCATTTGGGGGTAGACTAAAGGAATGCCAACATTGATAGTGCTAAGGTTTAGAGAAGATAAGGTAAAGATGGAGGTAAGTTCAGGGTCTTTGGTCACGGTGTCAGATAGGTCAAGTTTGACAAGCATCTTAGTTATATCATATTCATTAGAAATAAGGGAGTCCCATTCATATTCATTAGAGTCAATATCGATATAGTCATCATCATATGTCTTGGATGGTTCAAGGTTTTTGAGTGTCTTAAATGTCTCGATATTCTTAGAAGCACTTACTTCCTCAATCGAAAGTACCTTACTACTAGGAGCGCTAATCTTGATTGGTTTAAACCCTAGTCCTAAGCCTTTTGGTCACTTAGACACTAACAAAGGTTAAGTCATCCCACTTTTTTTCAATCCAAATCCATTATGTCCATCGTAGCCTTTGTTCTTCATGATTTCAAAATATTTTGGACATATTATTCAATAGGTATTTGAGCGGGTGGAACGACGTTTTCTTCTTCTTCTCTGTATAGTCAAGAGGTCACATCTTCTTCATTAATGTATTCTTTGCTTAAATCTCCCCATTTTGTGAAATTTGTTGTGGGAGGTATCTGAATAGTGACCTTAGATTGTCTCTTATTTGATGATGATTTTCCAAATATCTTAGGAGATGTAAGTCTTCTAACGTAATAAGAAGTCTTCATGTGATTTTCACCACACCCCTTGTCTTGGACCTCAAATTTAGGATTAGAAGATGAATTCTTGGAGGTGGATGCCTTGGATAAGGTGGAAGGGTCAATATAGTGGGATTATGTGGATGATGAAGCTTCCTGGTTAACGAGAACTTGTTGTTTAGTGGTCCCTCTTAGATTTCCATAATATTGGAATGGGTTAGGATCACCAACTATTATGATTTCAAATGCCATTATAAGGAAATTTGAGGTATTGGTGGTAGGTGGATGGTATGAATTTCATGGTGTGGATCCATGGTCATCCAAGGATAAGATTGTGTGGGAGGTCTAGGTCCAAGACTTGGAATGTGGTGTCCATTGTTAAAAGTCTAAGTTTGATTGGTATTGTTATAATACCCTTGGAAGAGCGTTCTTCATTGTCATAAGCTTTGATAACAATTTTCTTTATCATGTCTACACAAGCTTTAGAGAATCCCAATTCCTTAACCAATTTTATGGTGCAAATATTCAATCCCACTCCATTGTCTATCAAGAATTATTTGAATTTGTGTTTATGGATGAAGACTTCGAGGTGCAAGGGATCATTGTGATTAGTCTTTTGGGTTGAATAATCTTGGTTTGAGAAGGTGACATGATGAGTATTAGCCAAGTAGCCAACCATCACCTGGAAATGATTGACATCAATCGGACTAGGAACATTAGTGTCTTGTAAATCTTTGTCAAGAATGGACCTATGTTGAGGTGATTTATGCAACAACTCAAGGATGGAGATTTATGCGGGTGTTTTCCCCAAATGGTCGAGAAGGTTATAATGAGACTTATGTTGTTGCTTTGGGGGAGAAAATTGGTTTGATGAGTATTTATGACACATTCCAATGTTTTCTTGATGGTGATGGTATTGGCATAGTCATTGGCAGCTTGGATATGATTTATTATGGTAGTGTAGTCATACTTGGAATTAGTATAGTTGGTAGAATTATTGATCTTGGAACCTGTTACCAGATTTTCAACCATGGCTCAATCAGGTGGAGCCTATTGATATTTAAAAGAAAGTGGTACATTTTATTTATCTTCCATACATTGCATTCATATATACAAATGAAATAATTTGAAAGATTACAATTATAGATTATTGCATTCATACAGATGCATGTAATGGAGTAAAGATTAAGATCATTTCTGAAAAATTAATCTTTATTGAATATATAAGTGTGAATTGTCCCATACAAGCCATGAGACTAACTATAGCTTATTCAATACAAATCAAAATCAATGAATACATGAATAAGTAAATGAAGAAGAGAAAGTGCATGTAGGGAAGGTAACCAGTCATTGCCTAAATGACTGGTTCAGAGTCTCCTAGTCTAGCTGTTTCCCGAATTGTCTCATCCTTTCTAGCTCCTCGGTGCTCTTGATTCCTGCATTAGGCCATAGCAATGTGTTAGAGCAGTGCTCCAAGCAATGAAAAGTTACATACCATACATGATCATTTACCTATGCATGTATAAATTAATCATGATGAGAATTAAAGGAGCTATGTGTGTGCCAAAAAATCATTAAGGTGATTATACATGCCCAAACATTCATTTGTTTTCTAACATGTTTGCTTCATGTGCAGCTATAGGTATTATCAAAATGCTATTTTTGATTTATTTCATGTTGGCAAGTGGAGTGAAATATGGCTCCCACAAGGGTTGAGCCCAACTTTCCAAGCATGTGAATCTATTTTATGGATGGTGAGCTCTTTTAAGCTTATTTGAAAGGAAAAGAAAAGCCATCTACAGATGTGTAAGGATGCATACAATGTCATTGTGTCAAGTGGATAGAAAAAGGATAGCATAAACACATTGATGCAAATAATAACTGAAATACATAGTTTATTGTCAATCATCATATACATTGAATAGAAAAACATGATTCAGGAGATGAGAATTATATCAGTCATAGAGCAAATCCTATCAAGAGAGAGTAGTAAGCCTAATGGTATGTGACAGTGGTTGGAGTAGAGAACAAATAGTGTCAAGAGCCACAAAGTTCCTAAGGAAAGGTAAAGGTACAATCAAAGAGTACCATGTCAATACTTTCAAGCATAGATCCTTTTAAAAGTGAGAATGTTATGACACAAATAGTGACAACCACCAATCTCTCAGAGGTTCAATGGATATATCTAGTATGAAAGTTTATAAATTATCAACATAACCACATTTTCAAATGAGGTGTGATAGCTACAAAGATATGAAGAGTGGGAAGAGTTAAAAGGAGCAATACCTTGTGTGGATGTTTACAATAACAATGATATTCATGATGGATGTGTTAGTCATAAAAGATATATAGAAATTTGTGTTTATAATGAATGTTAGGGTAAAGAAATAGAGTCATCATGCATAATGAAAAGGTCAGTCTTGAGGTTCAAAAGGGGTCAGTCACGAGTCTTCAACCATTAATGAAAAAGATGATTTAAATGCATAGTCATAATCAAATGGACAGTCCCTTCAAAACCTTTGAAGTTTGAATTAACAATGATGAGACAGTGGCACTTAATAGAAGTGGTTGATGAACAATGAGTATGTGAGTAGTCAAGTGCAAGATAGCATGTAAGAAAAAGTGACAATGTACAGTACAAAAGTTATAAAATGTAGTGATTCACTTGTATGAAGGTATCAATGCATAGGGTATAAACAAAGTATATGTTTTGATTCAATATACAATGAGCTAATTATTACCATGCATAAAGAGAGACAACTACTACAAAATTTATAGCATGTGATCACATGATAAGGAGCATAAGAAAAAAAATAGAAGAGGCTAGGGTTTCACTATCATAACCCCCAGGCTTTTGTAAGAAAAGTGAAGCCAAATGGAGTAAAGTCCTCAAAATTTTCCACCTGTATATGGAGAGGAGAAGGAAATAGGAAAATGATAAGAAGTAGATTTTGAACACAATATTGGTTTCTTGTACCAATCATAGCGAATTATTTCTTCAGATCATTATTGAAGGAAAATATACAAACCCAGAACCGAAATAGAGGAACACAGTGAATGTTTCCAAACTAGGTTTCAAAATAATAAAAAAACCTAGAATACTCTAAAAAATGCCATGACCTATCAAAGGTCGTCTACATTGGGTCTATTTTTGAGACCCTACAAGCAATAGTGAATCTCAAACCTTCACTTGTGCAAATAGGAAACCCTCAACCATGAGTAGCATGAGATGCTACACAAGGAAATGGAAAAATAATGGAGCTCAAGTACCTGAAATATAAAGTATGGCTACGACCCATATGCCCCAATTTATACCAAACTCTTGAAGGGTTTCTACCAAATGTGAAGGTTGAGCTAAGCACATAGAATCTATGGCGGCCATTATCATTTCCAAAAGCAAATAATTCTGAAAGTGAAGGCTTATCTGCAGTGGCCCAAAATATGCAAAATGGAGGTGTTTCATTTTTTAGAAATACATCATTGAATATGTATTCAAGAATTTTTATTCAGAATATCAATCAGAACGATACACAAGAGAAATCAAGCCATATTCACAAGGAAATGTTCATAGTTGAAGGAGAGGCCGCGACCATAAAAAAGAAAGAAAGAGGTTTTAAAATATGCAGAATGTTCAAGGGATTCATCCTACAGAGATCTATAGGAAGCCAAAAAAACATTTTGAAAGAAAACTTAGGCCTTTTATATCAAGCATGGCTCGATTTCAAGCATATTTTCTCTTTCTAAATAGGCTAAAATGCCAAAAAAGTATCATGTAATGCTCACCTTAGGTTTTCCTCAGTTCGTTTCCTAAAATTTCCTCTGTATCTTCAAAAATCCACCATTTGCAGAGTAGTAGATTAAACCCTTTTTAGCGGAGCTAGCTTCTTCATGAAGCTTCAACCAAATGAAAATCATGTGAGCCCTTTACTCTATGTTTTAGGGTTATCTTTGCCTCGAATATCGAGGATTGAACATGGCATTTTTTCCATTTGAATTAAAAAAAAATCAAGTGCCCAACTAATGCATGACCCCACAACCATCTTGTGTGCATTAGTCTAAGACTTAGGCAATTCCATGCGTTGTGTTATATTCTTTCCTTAAAGACTTAGGAATTTCAGTATGTATTTTGACTTAGCCAAATATTTTTCTAATGTCTTTTGGCCGAATGCATGGAGGTGGAAATTATTTCATTTTTACATTATTGTATATTATGAATGATTAATCTAAATGATGGTTTATAAATCATTTAGTTTAAATCATTATCTTTTGAATGCGAATAGAAGCACATGTTTACAAGACCAAGTCTTGAGAGGAGAATTGAAGAGATATACTCCGAGTTATGTTTTTTCCAAGCATATAGGGAAGTTTGAAGTTGTTTTCCAACATGAGGATTGATTTTGAGGCAAAATTAGAGATTTTTGTGGATAGTTTGATGTCTCACCATGTTGGACTTGGTCAAAATTGATGATTTCAACTCTTTGAAGCTCATTTGAAGAAAATCCAGTTGCTATATTTTTGGATTTTTAAAGTCATCCAACTAGATGAAGCTTCCAGTTCCTATTTTGGTGCAACTATTTGAAGCTTGCTTACTTAGTCATTTTTGACTCATTTTGTAACATAGTTCTTGATTATGTAGTTTCTACACTTAGTGACTTTTGAAGTCCTTGGTAGATTTTTGCAGACTTTTGTAACTCAGTCTTTTGGCTAATAGGACAATGAATACCATGATTAAGCAATAAAGTTGAGTATTTTACCTTCTCAGTTCTTCTGTTCCATTTTGTGCAAAATTTTAATTGATGAAGTTACTTGTGAATAATTTCTGATTCCTTGTAATTTCTATCTTAAAAGTTAGCACCTTTTACAGAAATACATACATATTGCAGGTCATAAGTTGTATAAAATTTATGAATGCTTTTAGTTGTGAGATAAAATTTACCTCTAAGAGTTTTGACAATTCAAAGATCTTCTTATGAAGTACTTATGCAAGAGGTGTATGAATCTGAGTTGTGTGAGTTGAGCCTTATAATTTTCTTAGTTTGTGTGTAAACGCTGTTTACAAGCCAAATTAACAATTATGTGCATCACCATAGAGATAAATTATTTCATTTTATGTTATCTTTTTACTCTTTCCCTCTGCAAAATCAGTAGGTTAGGTGATATTACTAGTTAGGAATCCGTCCTATCCAGAGGTTCATTTCAACTTTAGGTGACCCAGAACCTTGAAATGATCCCATGTTTCTCTAGAAAGCTCAGTTTTTTGTAGCTTTGCATAGGGTGCATTTCTAGGAGTTAACAGAACCTGAAGTGGAGGTTTTTCCTTTTCCATGGTCATGTAATGGATCGATAAAGACTTTATGGTCACTATTTGAGGTCTATTGTTGTCCATCGATTTCTATTATGTCATTTTCAATGAAGTCATGAATGATGTTTTTCAATTGTCTGCATGACAAAATTGAGTGTCCTTTGGCACAATGATAGTCAAAAAAGGCATTGCCATCCCACCATGAAGGTTTTAATTTCCCTGGGTCATATAGTTTTACCTCAGGAAGTGTAATGGCCTTAGACTGCAAGATTTGTTTTAAGATTGATTTGATTGGTTCCCTTAAAGGGGTACTTGCGTCTTGTAGGAAATTTCCTTTGAGGTGTTTATCCTTGATTGCTTTGAAGGGAATTCATTGTTTGGCCGGGGACATGTGGTGGGTTGCTTGTATTAGGCATTTTAAGTTTGAGTGTAGGGTTGGTGTGTATTGCCTTTGCATCAACCACTCTATCATTGGTGACATTTTTGTTGTGGGCCCAATATTTTCTCTTGTCATTTGGAGTGTTTTGGGCATTTTGTGTCTTGTTGTATGTGTTAAGTTACCCTTTGGTGATAAGGTCCTTTTCAAGGATGATGCCTTTTTATACAAGGTCAGCGAACATGGTGCAACAATGGGTTTGTAGTTGAAATTTTAAGTGTGTGATTAATTTCTCCATAAACATGACAATCTTTTATTTTTTGAGAATGTTAATAGGACACCGGCTAGCCAAGCTCCTCCATCTCTGGAAGAACGTTATAAAGGAATCACCCTCTTCTTGTTTAGTGTGACATGAAGTGGAAATGGTGATGTCATTTTTAATGCTAAAGGTAAAGTGGGTGATAAAATTGTCTGCTAGTTCATCCCATGATCGAATTCCTATAGGTAGGTTGGCAAACCATTCTAGTGCCTATCCTACAAGACTCCAAGGAAATAGTCTCATTAGATATGTATGTTCAAAAGAAATATCAATCAAGGCCACATGGAACTCTCTCACATGCTCAATGGGATTTCCTTTTCCTCTATATTTGGGTAATGGTGGCATGACATAATGAGGAGGAAAGGGAGGCATGCATAATGTCCTATCAAATGGATATGGACATAGCTCTTGTGTAGAGTAAGTCTTCTTGTTTGACAATGTCATGGTTTCCACTTGTTTTTTCAAGGCTAGCATTTGATTGGATAGGAAATCATATTGTGTGACATATCCATGACATTTTCAACTTAATTTTGATAAGGTCCCATGTTTGTATTTTGCAATCCAGTGTGTCGGTTGGATGTGTTGGTGCTAGGTGTATATAGTATGTTTTGATTTGGGACGTTATGAGTGTATGATGGGATTTGATTTTGAGTTGGGATGTAAGTTGGAATTTGAGTTTGAGGGATGTGAGTATTGTTAGTTGGAATGTGTGAGGTGTTGGTATTGGATTGCATTTGGAAGGGGTTGGTAGTATGTTGACCTTGTGTATTTTAGTTACCATATTGTGGGAAGGCCCTTGTGTGTTTTATTGAGGAATGTTTGTATTAGGACCTTGGTAAGTGTTGGTGTTTGGTGTCTTAGGTCCACAAATATGAACCCTTGTCCTCTTATTTTTTTCCAAAAGGGTTTGATGATGAGGCACCCATAGCATGAGATGTTCCAAATACATTGAATGTGGTTCCAAAAGGTTGTGATATTGATTATGCCATTGGTTGTGACATGGGTTGCATCATGGCTTGTTCCATTGGTGTGTCCAAATAAGGATGTGTGGATTGTGTTTGAATCTTGTGTAGACCCTAATGGCATAGAGATATTAAATTATGGAGTCTTAGAGCCTTGAAAAATGATGTGTCATGTCCTTGAATTTGTTTGTTTGATCATGAGTTTTCTCGAAGTGTATTGACATCAAATCCATGAGGTAGTTTTTCTCCAATATGCAATAATTTGGCTAGAAATATTTGGGGGTCTTGTGCCACTTTTTAATCTACTAACCATGCCACACTAGGATTTTGGGTAGCTGCTTCAACGTCTTCCTCAATCAATGGTGTTTGGATGTCTAGTTTTGTGAACCTTGTAAAAGGATTTGAGTTTTGTGTGTTTGGTGTCTCATTGGAAGAAAATCCAAATCTCATGTTGCTAGTGGGGTTGAAAAAGTCATCTTCATTAGGGAAGTCCGTCTCCTTTCCTTTATTTTGTAACCTTGTTTCTACCATAAAAGACTTACAAAGAGGGGATGAATGGGATGATGAGGCCTAGGTATGACTTAAGCCTAAAGGTATGCACATATGTTTTTGGATTTTTAGGATATAAAGTATGCCAAATGATAATGTACCAAGATAAAGAGTCAAAGTGACAATAGTCAAGATGTCAATAGGATAATGTCACAATGATCAAAATCTATGGTATGTCTATGACTAAGGTACACAAAATGTAATTCCAAGGTGAAATGGTGATGAGGGGTAATGGTAATATGACCTAAAATGATGACTAATGTTATGAAAACTAAGCATCGCATGGTAAACCTAAGGTAAGGTTACTAATGAAACTAAGATAGCCAATGTGACAAACCTGATTTATCAAGACCTCAAGGATGACAAAGACTGAAATGATGACAAGTTGAAAAGGTGGTCTCAAACTAGCCTTGTGAGATTAAAGATATAACCTAAATGACAAATTACTAAATTGATTGAAAGGATAAGGTCAAGATAAATCTAATTTTGTAACTATGGACTACTCTAAAGTATGATGAATTTCCAAAACCAAGGTTTGTAATAAGGTGTATGCAAGTTAAGAGATGACCTAAAGCTTAACCTATGGAAAATGTAACTAATGAAAAGGTGAGGCAATGGATGAATAAAAATGACAAGTTTGAGGATTGCAAGTCTATGATCAAATGACAAGATTATGCTCAAGAATTGATAAGAAAGTGGACTGTTTCAGATTTCCATAAAAAGTTCAACAACTAGCAATTATGTCATTCTGAGTGTTAGATGTGGTGTTTTGGAAATCAATTGTGATATTATGCTTTTAGAAATTGTGGTGTTTTGGGAAAAAATTGCGATTAACAAAATAAGTTGTGGTGAACAACTTGTTTTTGACCCTAATTTGACCGATTTTGACTCAATTTTGATCTAATTTTTTTTGTGAAGTCTAAATGAAAAACACTATAAATAGCCTTAAAACAATTGGGCTAGTGTGAATGTCAAAAGTGTGTAATCACAATGTGTATGTTTAGAGGTTATTCACCTCAAACTTCCATGGGTCTAGCACAAATTGAGTACAAGTCACACACATAAAACACCTATCTACCCCTAAGGTCAATGTCCAATGGTGACACTCTTAGACCCACTCTAGGAATCTTCATCGACGCAAGGGAGGGACACACTTTCGGGTTACGTATCACCTTTTATCTATGAAAGTGGATGGATAGGGGCCTCTTGGAATGGAAGGATGACCCAAATCACTCTGTCCTTCGAAAGTTACAAGTTTGAACAAGTAACTTATGCTAAGCCAAGGATTCCCGTCTCACTTAAGGGAGCCAAATGTTGGGCGTAAAAATATTGGGGGTGCGATGCTACACCATTGCACTAAGAATATCACCAAAAATCAATCAAAAGGGTGGCCTCTAACTAGTTTTGTTATTAGTCTCAACTTAGGGACATACCTCCTAGCAAGCGGAACAATTGGGTGACGAGGCTATTCGAAATTGGGATTTTTGCTATCCTTTTATATACTGGCCCGAGGGAAAAATCGGTTGGAGTTGCCAAGGAGTTCTTTGTACAAATGTGTCTCACATTGGTAGGCCCCTCTAAGGGTAAAAAAAAATCAAGTCAAACACAATGCTTTTGATCTCCAAGATCGCTCAAGGCACGAGGAGAGAGCATACACAATGTGTTTAACTCACACTAGCATGGTTTCCATTAACCTTAATAAAACCAAATTTGCGCGTGATAATGTAAATTTCAAGAGATGTTTTTTATTCTCAAGATCACCAAATGGTGTGAGAGAAGAGCATACACACTTTAAAATGAAATGGAAAACCACAAGACAATGAAGACAATGGTTTATTTTAGGTCTCCAAATCAAAATGTGAGAAAAGACACTTGATGCAAAATTGTTGTTAATTTTAAAGCCAATGAGTGTAAAATACAAGGTTAATTTTAAGCCAAATGAATGTGAATGCAAGTTGCTGTAAATTTTAAGCCAAATGAGTGAATATACAAGTAGTGTTCATTTTAAACCCATGAGTGAGATAATGCAGTTTGTTGTAAATTTTAAACCAAATGAGTGTATATGCAAGTTAATTTTAACCAAGTGAGTGAATGAACTAAATGAAATTGCAAAATGAGACAAGATAAACAAGCTAGCAAATCCAAAATGAAAATGCCTCCTTCCACCTATGCCATACACTGCAAATCAGATATTAGTAGCATGAAAACCCCTAGACTATCAAATGTAAAAGACCTAATATGAAAATTCCTACTAAAAACTAGATTTCAAAATAAATAGGCAATTGCATCATAGGAAATAATAGTTGCGACTCATTTGCTTTTGATAGATGCAGTGCAGGACCTAGCGACTACGATTTCTAGAATATCGACTGCATCAAAAAATGTAGTGAAGTTGTCGTCAATTGTGGTGAAGCCCTAATCAGTTGTGACAAATGGACCTGAAGCTGCAAAAACACAAAAAAATCAGACCAATCTTGACAAAACCAGAGACAAATATGATGCAATACTGATGTTAGATGATAAAGACTGAAACCAATAACTAAAAACAACAGGAAGATTTGAAAATAGAGGCAACCAAATGATGTTCTTGAGTTTTGAACAGTTGTGATATTCCCCTAATCAATTGTGTCACAAGAACTTGACGCTGCAAAACACAAAAAATGCAACCAATTTCGACAAAACCAGAGACTAGTATGATGTAATACTAATGTTAGATGATAACAACCAAAAAATTCAAAAAATAGATGCATGAAAATGATATTCCCAAATTTTGAATAGTTGCATCATTTTGGATAACAATTGTGGTGCGCTGGCTTTCGACGATTGCATCATTCTAGCTCGCAGTTGTATCACAGACCTGAAAAACTCAAAATTTCTAATTTTTTTTGCAAGATTTGGTTAGATTCACGTCAGGTTCACCAATGTAAAATTTAGGTCTATGTAAAACAACATCAAAACTAAACCTATAAATTCCTAAAACAACAATAGCGTACAATCCAACATAAGAAACATAAATAGAAAGTAAATATTGCCTATGCCATGGTTGCTTGACCTCCATTTTGCTTGAATGTGCTTGATGCCCTCATATTTGAGTATGCAATAATAGCCTAATGTATATGATAGAAAAATATTGAAGATAGTAGTTGTCTCACTAAAAATTTGTACTTGTGCATGAACTAGATTCATAGAAATGACAATGATAGATGTATTTTATAGAAATATAAATGTGAATGAAAGGCTGAGATTTAATGCCAATAAGAAATGTCAATCAACGACCAAGAATGAAAGTTGTGGTATGAAAATAGGGTTAGGGAAAAATTAGGGCAATGATAAGGATGGATGGTCAAGATTGAATTATAAAATAATTCATTCAAGGGTTGAAATTAAATGAGATGGTAAGAGATAAGATTCACATGGATAATGAGGTTGGCACAAAAAAGAGGTTGTAGGAGAAACTTAATTATTTAATTTGGGAGGGAAATGAATAATTAAATAATAAAAACATTATTTAATTATAGAGGAAACGCGACAAGTTGAATTTTGCATTAAATAATAATTTAATTCAAAAGTGGGATAAAAGGACAAATTAGTAATCAATTAAATAAATAAAATTTATTTAATTTAATGACAGAAAAAGCCAATGAATAATTAAATAATTAAAATATAAATAATAAAATAAATATAATTTATTTAATTATAGAAGACAAAGACATTAGTGACGTAACTAAATAAATAAATAAAATTTATTTAATTAATCAAAAGAAAAAATAAAAGGAAAGAAATGAATTAATTAAATAATTAACATTATTTAATTAATAGAAGACTTAGAAAATGATTAAATAATCAAAATTATTTAGTTATTAAGGACAAAGAGGGATTTCACGAAGAAAATAAAGTTCACAGGCCTAGGATAATGTCAGTGTCTACACTTCCATCCAATAAGATACCACCTTTATATATTATTAATATCACAATATATATTATATTTTCAATGATAAGAATCTTGAAGAAATTAAAAGAAAGGTCTAAAATATAATAGAGAAGATAAAGTCTTTATTATTATTTGAACTTTATGTTGGAGGATGGGAAACACTGAGAGGGAGGTGAATCAATGTTTCAATAATGAATTTCAACTTAATGATTGTTCAAAACACTTAAACTCTTTGAAAATAATAAATGCTGAATTTCAAGAGTATAATCATATATGATAACCAAACTTCAGATTCTTAATTAACATGTAAACTCAAATGCTGCAATGTAAATAAAGGAAACAACAAGACCAAAAAGAATCCACAAAAGAATCATAACACAAAGTTTTTCATGATTGGAAAACCCTCATAGGGATGAGAAACCACTTGTAAAATGCCTCACTGGCTTATCAAAATGCCTCATTGGCTACAAAATGCCTCACTGGTAGAACATCATTGGCTACAAAATGCCTCACTGGCAGAGCCTCACTGGCTACAAAATTCCTCGCTGGCAACATAAGCTTCATTGGCTACAAAATTGCTCATTGGAAACATAAGCCTCATTGGCTACAAAATGCCTCACTGGATACAAAATGCCTCATTGGCAACATAAACCTCACTAGCTACATACAAACTCACTGGCCAAATATCAAACTTGTCTCATTGACATGATCTTATACACCACATTCTCAAACATGAATAAATCAATTATAGAGGGTTACCCTATTTCACTGCATAACATTTCTTCTTTCCATCTTAACACATTCAATGTCCTAAAGATTCATTCAATTGGAATCTTCAAAACACAAAATGTATCAGATTATACACTACACTATTTTGCATACAGTTTTACAAAACAACATTTCAAAATTCTGCTCATAAACTCAACATGATATCTCTGTGAAAGTACTGAATGAATTACAATAATATATCACTATTTTTATAACAATCAAAAGTTCACATAATGCTACCATCTTTCACCGATTGAAACTATCAAATATAACCTATTCAAACCGTTTTCATAACTACCCTTGAAGTTATCATGATAACTTGTGTTCAACAAACTTTAATCTATCTTTTATCATGGTTGACACTTTATGCAAGCTATGTGTATACACTTAACACAATACAAACTCAAATGTGACATTTAACCTGAGTCCCCAAGTCGACACTAGAAAGAACAAGACATGACCTATTCATAGACTCTTAACAAATCTGCCAAATGGTTTAAACCTCGTGCCCTATCAATGGGTAATACAAATGCCAAAATAATGAACCTATTTGTCAATGCAAATAAAAACCCTTGTGATAATTTATTGACATATAAGAAACAATAAAACCATGGTGTAAACCCCCATTTAGATAGCATCAACCAAACTAAGAAATAACCATGATATGCCCAAGAGATAGGGTTTTGAAAACATAAAACTATAAGCCCATGTGCCAAAAGATAAGCAACACTTTCAAAATCCATGATGAATATGAAAGCAAGGTCGATAGCATACACTATGGAACAAGAGAACCCGACTGCTATCTACATGAAGAACTCGACTATAAGAAAAAAGAACAACCTTATTCTCTTCACCATTTCTAGTTTAACCAATAACCAAGGAGAGAAAGGAATCGAGTTACCAAAAAAATATTCATTGAAAGTATTAACTACTTGAATAACCTCCAAACCATTTTCCTATATAACTATCCATCAAACAACTATTTTCCTCAATGTTTTCCTTCACCAAGCTTCTATACCACCATGTTCACCAAGCTCTTCAAGCCCTAAATCAACTACTAAAAAACATGTTTCATTATTTGCCAAATGATAACTTTTAGGGCACAATTATTGTGTCGATATTCTTCACAAAAAATAATTCACTTAGAGCCATTCATTATGTTGGTGTTACAACTCATCAATTGTTTCCCTTTACAAGTAAAAAGCAATTATCATTATGTCGGTCTTATCAATTATTTGCATGACCACTTGAAACATCATATTGCCCAAAGATATATGATAATGATTAAAATTAGGACCAACAACCACATGAATATTATAAGCACCACCATGCCTTGTATCAATATAATGATAAAAATGTTCTAAGTAAAGACCAAGGCTCATAGTTTTCAAATGTAACAAATGTCTAAGTAAGACCCATATAATAGTGTGTCTCAAAGTCCCTATATAATGGTTACCTTAATACAAAAACCAACATAGATGTTAGTCACAAAGCATTAAAACAATAATGCAAAGATGTATTAATGTGTATCACCTTAAAATTTTGCAAGTTGAACACTCAACTTGACATCAATGCCAAAACCAATGTCAAAGGGGCAATAAACCCCCCATTTGGCATTGATGTCAAACCTTGCCACAAACCTGAAAAGATATCATCTGTAGAAGCACTAAAGCACAAACATGTCAACAAAGAAACAAACTTTTTATGTCTATAACATCATAATTTATGCAATGACCAAACGAGCACCAAATGTATCATAAACAACAAAATCTGAATGCCTGACAACAAAATTTTAATGTAACACAACCGAACCCAAAATATGAATGTAACATAACTGAACCGATATGATTTTCTCCCCCTTTTGAAAAAAATTCAAAAGGTCAAAGGGGTAGTAAACCAACAAATACCTATCCAAGAACTTCAAACTACTATCACAGTGGAAATAAACACTATCAGATTTGAATAAAGAAACCTAAAAAATAGATCCGCTGTAGAATGAAAAAATACATGAAGTAGAAACCAGGGATGTAGAGAATGCATTGAAACTCCCCATAAAGCTATGCACTCAAAAATATCATTTGATTTCCCTTAGAATAACAATCACAATACTTGATGTAGGTCATTGATACCCTAAATTAAAACATCATGGAAAATTCTAAATGAAAACTCATATACCAAACTCATAGGTGCATGAAATATACCATCTTGCTGTATTTAAATATCATCATTGTCATCAAAACCAAATTTCAATCACAAAAAAAACCACTTTCATGAATTCCAATCACCATTTTCATGAATGCCAATCACTGTCAAAGATATGACCATCCAAATGCAAAACAAATTTACAAAGTGCAAAGTATGTATGGACTGAAATATACCAAGCCATCTATGTACCAATGTCAACCAAATTACTACCAAGATGAAATTAGTGTGAAGAAACTGCTTGCCAAGACAACTTTCAAGTGAATGCACACTCAAGTGATTGAAAAACAACAAAGATCCATCAATAGTGTAACCTATATAGAGGAGCCAAGCATCAAGAAACCAATTGACCAAGCCTTATAAACTATCTTGAACCAACTCCTTTAACATGAAAAAATTCTTTTGTAACACACCCGCAATGCCTTCAAGCCATGGGAAGTGTATCAACATTAGTAAGCACAATGACATGATTAATATCACACTATGGACTATTTAACAACAATGAAAAAATCCACCATGCCAACTAACTGAGATGAATATCCAATGAGTATCAACATCAATATGAACTAAATGAAACAAGCCATGTGCACAAGTATCTTTGTGAGAAAGAATCTAAGAGTCTTTGACATGTAAGGTTCTTCAACATCAAACCCTCAATAACTTGATATGTAGCAACTCTTGAAGATTACAAAACTTCAACACAATGCATCAATAACATGAACTTTGTATAAGCATCAACAAGTTAGTGTTGACATTAAACACCATATGCTAGGTCATACGAAGTAAATAATTTACCCCCTACAAATGAGCTCCATATAAAGGATTGCAAACACTATTCAATAAAGTGAATGATCTTCAATCAAATCCAAAACTATGCAAACAAATATGTTCTCCCCTTTTTCAAATCTATACCAAGTAATTGTAAATTTGCATCAAGAAAATATGTCATACTGTCAAAATTCATGCTACTTCAAGAAAGTTCATGTTGTATGGTATCTAAATTGCATTGATAGACAAGTGCTATCACAAAGAACTTGCAATATAAGGAATTCCATCAAAACATTGACATGTTATTCATATTGATATAATATTCTAAAAAGCATTGTCATCATAACAACACACTACTATACTTTTTACTGCCACATACATCTCCTTGCACTATATATATCACTGTCCATAAAGACTATCCTTGAATGGTAGACTATGCATTATGGAAATATGGTATACATTTCCCAAACATGATGTTACAATCATAAATATGACTATAGCAATATTTTAAGAAAACATGAATGATATTTTTATTTCTATTAAGAGATTTCTCAAACATTCATGAACCTCTTTATCCAATCATCTTGAGACTATAAGGTATAATATCTATCTATCAAAATCACCCTAGAATTTGTAGAAATACACAATGAATTTCATGTTTCTTTATGACATCTACTTGATAAGAGTATTTGGACACTACTATCTCATATCTCAAATCACTATATCACTGGCTGATATCAACACTTGGAATACACTTGATTTACAAGCCTTATGACATCATAATGACACCATGGTGATCACAACTCAACTTACCTGAAGCATGACAAAACCTTTCAAAATGCATTCCATTAGATCACATATCTATGAGTCATACAAAGTTTATAGGCCTTGTCTGTCTTGTCTGACCTTTTTCATATACAAGTCATATAATATATGATCTTGACTGACTATCCTTGACAACTTGTCCCATGATTGACTATCCTTGACAACTTGTCCCATGACTGACTATCCTATGACTCCCCTTGTTACCAAAATTGATAAGCATAGGATAAACATGATAGCACCAACAAAACTGTGTCTTATGCCCAAAATTATGACACTTGAAACAAGTGATATTATTCTATAACAAGAGGGTTAATAGTAACATGTCTTCTTGAAAAACCATGAACATCATTTCTTGTATAAGTTTTATAATCTCTAGCTCTATGACCATAAATATGATAGGAATAACAATAACCATGAAAATGAGAATAGTTGTACCTTATTGAATGGTATTGCCTAAAAGGTGGAGGCCTTGAGGTCCCATTTTTTCTTCTTCTTCCATTGCTTTAATCCAGAGTTCATCTTTACTAGCCTCCAAATAGGTTTTAGGTTCAAATTCTGAAATTAAACATAAATGTTCCTGATCACTTGCACTGGCAAGTTTTCTTCTAGTTTGATCACCAACAAATATATCCCTAATTATTTATTCTTGAGGATTGTTCCTTTACACTACCTTTGAAGGAGTCCTAGCTAGCCATAGGTTTTTTAGGAGTATCTTCTTTATTTTCCTCCTCTTCTTCTAATTTCATCTCTTTTTCAGGTAGGTGGACTTCTCCATCATCTTTAATTGGCTGTTCACATGGCTGCAACTTTTCATCAACTCTCACATTAGTACTTTCAATAATCCTTTTGAGTATTTTATTGAAACATTTATTGGCTTTACTATGAGTAGAGTAGCCTAAAAATATACCCTCATCACACCTAGACTCAAAGCTGCTCATATTATCATCATCCCTTTTTATATAACATTTACTACCAATTTTTTTGAAATATGAAACATTAGTAGGTCTACCATACCAATGTTCATAAGGAGTAAAATTTGTTTTTACCCTTAGCTATACCTTGTTTGGAGTATAAACAACTGTATGTACAACTTCTTTCCAATACACATTTGGAAGATTTGCATCATGTAATAATATTCTTTCTATTTCTCTAATAGTCATGTTCTTTCTTTTAGCAACCCCATTTTGTTGTGGCATTCTAGGGGCTGAATATTGTCTTTTGATACCATGTTCCTCACAATATTCCACAAACTTTGTTGAAGTATATTCACCTCCTTTGTGTGATCTTAGGAATTTGAGTTTTAGATCAGATTCTTTTTCAACCATTTTTCTAAAGATTTTGAACTTGATAAAAGCTTTAGATTTGTGTTTTAAGAAAGTTACCCAGTTCATCCTGGTATAGTCATCAATGAAAAGTGTGCGATGTGAAAATATGCGTTAGTGAATATAAATAATCATAATTAAACAACAGATGAAATGTATTATATCTAATGAAGGAAAAGTAATAAAACAAACTATCACAGTCCTGCATTCAAACTCATATCATCATCCTCTATTCTCAGTGATTCCTTAATCCATGCTCTCAAAATTTTCATTGCACATGAATGTATGGAATGGCAACATAAGAAATGAGTAGCTATTTTTCAATGCAAAATAAAATGGATTACATGTCTATATTTTTGTATTTTCAGTATTTGATGCTTGAAGACTAAATGATCCTATGATGAAATGATGCTAAAATAAAGATGCTGCTAAGATTAATGATGATAATCTAATGGAAATGCTATGTGAAATATGAAATAAACTAAGCTATCTAAAACAAAATTTCCATTATAACTCTAAATGAAACTAAAATGCAAAACTAAACTACAAAGCTCTCCAAACTGCTCTCAAACTATAATGAAATTCCTACAACATAAACTTGTTGAATTCTACTTGTTGAAAAGTTGTAGCAATGAGTTCTATTTATAGAATTTTCCAAGATGGGAATGATGTGGCAATGATGGATGATAGAGATTGTGATCCTACAACATCAACGGTTGAGCATGAAGAAGTTAGAGAGAATCATGGAGGTGGTTCCCTTCTTGAGAGAAATTTGCCAAGTGTTAAAGGGAATCAAGAGAAAGAAGAAGCCATGTGTCGAGGAGGTTTGAAATTGGTTACAATTTTGTTGATGAAAAATCCACAATTTTCAATTTATAAAATTCAATTTCATGTGACACATGGTGAGGTGGCAGGTAGTTAGGAAAATATGTAGAAATGTCTTTAAATTGAATTAAAAATTCAATTTAAATGGAGATGGGAAATTAGCATAATGACAAATTAATTAAATTTGTGCATTTAACCAATTTAAGATGCAAATTCATTTGGAGGGAAAATTTGAATTTAAAAATTCAAATTTAAGTGAGAGAGGGAAAACTAATTAAATGACAAAGTTGCTGATTTGTGCATTTAATTAATTAGAGAGGAATTGATTTTAGATAAGAATAATATTTAGAAGTGAACAATATAAATAAAATTTTCAATTTACTTATAAGTAGAGGAATTAATATTTTATTAATTAAATAACAAGTATTTAATTAATTCGTGCTCATACCATTTTTTAAGTGCATACATTTTTCCCCTCTTTGAAGTGATGTGCGCAGATGCATTGCTTCAAAGAATAATTTTCCGACCATGATGATAAAGGTTTTGACATGCCCCAAACTCTGATTTTTGCAGCGATGATGAAAGGATGCCCCCTTGGGAGATAAATCAAGGATTTTTGAATTTTTTGATGATTTAAATGATTTTTCATTGATATGCTGATGATTGACAAATTTGATGAGGATGACCTAATTTATCTCCCGATAATGATTATAGTTCAGCTATACTATTGATTAGTTGATTAAAAGGCCCATTTTGAAAAAAATAAATAAATGCCACTATAATTACCCCTTAATTAACCTTTAAAAGGTAAAAAAGCGTAAAAATAGAGCTCATTTGTAATTTGTGCATTTTGAAAACTAAGAGCCTATAGAGAAAAGATGGACAAAATTCTGTGCCACACACACAGATTTGAGCGAGTTCGCCACCACCAGCGTCCAGCTGCATACGAACCTCCGGTACGTACCCGAAAAACCACTTTTTCAAATTTCAATTTTGAATTTTCCTACTTAAAATGGATTTAAAAATTCAGTTTCTTTTCATGTTTTAGCGCATTAGGATAGAGATTTAGTGCATATAGAACCCGCTTCAGCGCATAGAAACCTTATAGGAGCGCATTTGGTTAGGTTAGAATCCAAAAATAGGCCAGCACATTGGAAACTTGCTTCAATGCATTAGGTGATTAGATTAGCACATAGGGAATTTAGCGCATAGATAGGATAGAGTCACACATAGAGTAGGTTAAATAGCACATACATGAAATAGCACATCAGGACCCTGTTCTGGTGCATGCGATCCATTTTCTAGCGCATCCATGAAATGGTGCATCAGGACTCTATTCTGGCACATCCAACAATTTTTCTAGTGCATCTAGTAGATCAACACATAGAAAACCTGTTTTAGCGCATTCAACCAAAATTGATGATTTTTGATAGGTTCCTCCTAGATTTTGATGATTGATGATCATGTTAGCCGATGATAGGATGATGTTGATTGATAGCTTGATGATCATCCTCATGATGGGTGAGGAATTATAATAAGATAGATATATTGATTGATTAATTGATGACCGTCCTCATGATAGGCGAGAAACGATGATAGGTTGATTGATGATCGATCTCATGAAAAATGAGAGTCGAATTATAGGATAGGTGCTCCTGAAGATTTGATCAAAATCTCACGTGAGATGATTTGATTAGATAATAGACTAGTTGATAGACTGATTTGATTGATTTGCTGACTTGATGCTTTAATTTGATTCTAGGAGGGTGGCTTAGGGAACCTTCAGGTTTGAGAGCACTTTCCGAGGACTTGGGATATGATCCCACAACTAACTTCAACTGATCTTGCCATCATTGACCAATGTGGTTTGACTTAATTGATAGACATGCCCCAGTACCGGATTAACCAAGGGCTACTGACAACACTTGTAGAGCGGTGGCACAACAATCACAACACTTTCCATTTGTCAACTGGAGAGATGAAAGTGACCCCAGAGGATGTTTGTCGAATTTTGAGGATATCGGTTGTTGGGGAGTTAGTGGTCTACGATCATGAGGAGCAGGGGGGCACAAAAACTATATGCTAGATATTTCACAATGATCAATTTATTGGATATGAGATTCCATGGTGGGAGTTGATATCTTCTGGGTGGCCTTTACCATGTGTATTGGCTAGATTTATTGGAGGATTTCGTTTCAATGACCGCAAGTCGAAGGGCTTCTTAGTGGAATGGGGATGGGTTCTAGATAACATGATTTCTCATGGCATGAGGTATGATTGGGGATCGTGCATATTAGCACATTTATATCATGACTTGTACCAGGTGGTCTATCTTCGAGCGAGTAGTCTCATAGTAGGTTGTACACTTTTATAGCTTTAGGCCTTGGAGCACATAGCCATTACACAACCAGTGGGAGACAAGACTCTATTAGTAGGACAAACATATGTTTTTGGATACATAGGGCCACTTGTCCAGCATAAGCTCGACAAGTTGGAGTATTGGAGGTGTGTCCTAGATGACCTTGACACTGTGATCTGGTGGCCCTATCTTGGCTATGAGGCATGGACAGAGGATGATTTAGAGTTACCCTATGCATTTGGTAGCAAATATATGATAGGCAAGACTCCATATATTATGGAGTGGTTTATTTTTGGTAGTGTATACTAATAATATGGCCATATTCAGGGGATGCCATAGGGTGTAGCGCACTATGTGTGATGTAGATAGGATATACCAGAGTGGGGTTCAAACCTTGACTATGATGCAACCTGTGTGGAGTATTATGACTTACAACTGATTTACTAGCAGTACCTTAGAGAGATCATGGATGGGAAGATGGAGACTGATTATGTTGAGTACTTTCACACACCCATTTCCATGCATTTCTAGTCCAAATGAGCCTGCATTGATTTTGGAGGTCGGGAGGAGGGTTGGGCCAGCTGTGCAGTCGAGAGGGGGGGATGGTGGTGAGGAGGAGGGAGAGGAGGAGGCTAGGGACGATGAAGGTGATGATGGAGGAGATGGAGAAGGAGGTGGGGGTGGAGACGATGGAAGACAAAGAGATGCTCCTGACTTTGGGGTTATCCCCAAGAGGAGGAGATCAACACTAGGTGGGCAGAGACCAATGATTCTCAAGATGCCCTCTCAGAGGCAACAAACTCAGATAGCTGGGTTACAGGTGTAGGTGCAAACACTCCAGGGCTAGATCGAGATGCTACAAGCACAATTTTCCCATACCCATGCACAGATACAGGCTCAGGCTCCAACACACATACAGTTACAGGCCTAGGTAGCCACTCTTACTATGGAGAGAGATGTCATGTGGAGATAGGGGGAGCAGGCTATGATACTGGTAGACTAGATACAGACTGCAACTCAGGGTACCGGTATAGGGAACTTTGTTAGAGAGCTAAGAGAGTTTTCCAAGGAGGTAGAGTATTATAGAGGCTGGTACCATGAGGCTGTACCACCAGAGCAGAGGGTCAATTACGCCAGATTTAGATCCAGTTGTTCCCATTCTCGCACCACTAGCAGAGGGGTTACACAACCACTACTCGGGGGACCACCAAATGGACCTCCACCAATGCCAAGGCCATCAGGGGCTAGACCATCAGGGGCAGGTAGAGTTGGGTAGAGGCCTGTGACCTCAAGAAGCAACACCATAGGATCCCATGCACATGTTTGATTTATACTTTGATTCAGAGACTCAACATTTGCCACATTTTTGATGTACCATTTCTCAGTTTTATTGATATCATTGTATACTCGACATATTAATATGAGGTTATATGATATGCAATGACATTCGATGATCTATGTGTTGATGTTTTTACTATGGATGGATGCATTTAATTTATGTTCTATATGATTATGCCATATTTTATATGATTATGTTATGGATGCATGTATAGATGATGATGCAATGCAATTGATATGAGATGTTTATGAATGATGCATTATATTTTTATAATTTTTCACATGTGTATATCAGTGTATGGATACAAATGGTTTTATTATGGAATGAAGATGTATGATAAATGGATGGATATGAATTATGCAATGTATGGATGTATGGTTTATGGATGCGAATGTGATACATGCAGATGTATGGATTTATGATAATGCTTTCTTTTTTGGATTTTATATGATGCCAACAAATGACCTAGATGTATGGATGATTATGAAAATGTCTTATGATCATGAATGATGCTTATGTTATGGATGGATGATGATGAAAATGCATGTATGATTTTATGGTATGCCCCTATGTGATGTTGATTATGAATGATATGAAATGCACTTTTCTATATTTTTGGTATTTTCTATGCAAATATGTGAAATGGATGAATGCAAAATGGATTATGATCATGAATGAATTATGATAATGAATCGATTCTTATGTTGTCATTTAATGATGAATGGATATATGGATGGATTATGGATGAATGAAAGAATGCATTTATTATGACCTTGATGTATGATATGAATGATGATGATATTTGAAAAATGTGTTTTTTTTGGAATTTTTCATGATGCAAATATTATAATGAATGCATGAATGATTTATGATAGTGGATGTATGATAATGATTTATAATGACATGGAATGGAAAAGTTAATGCAAATGAATGATTTTTTTGTAATGTCAAGTATACTCAATCTTGTAGTGAGAAATAATATCATGTTGAGGGTTACTAGCTTGGAAAATCTATAATACAAATGCATACTAAAATGAATGCAAGCCTATCTATGCAATGTTTCAATTTAATTCATTGTGCTTATTTTCATCATTGAGTTGTCATTATGTTGAAAGTTGGTACAAACATCAATGGTATAATTAGACCATGATGACCTAAGTACAACTTCCATACAACTTCCATTGAGATTTGATAATGCAGGATAACACAAGCATCTAGGTATAATTAGACCAAGATGACTTGAGTACCACTTGTGTAAACAGACAAGAGTGAATCACGTTCCTATGCAAATTCAGAATGCCATGAATGATACTTTGTAGAGCATGTCCCGTGATAATTTTCATAGTGGTAATGATTGACTCACAGACAACAGAAAAATAATATATCATTCTTGATCATAGCCCCTCTAGTTTATGACATTGTGAAGTACTCCTAAGAAATGATACCAACAATCAAGATGTATCAATTGAAAATTTTTGTTAAAGTAATTCAACCATGATTTAGAAGATGACTCGTTAGTGATGAGCTGATTTGACTTGACTTGATGTTTGGTTTGACTTGGATGATTGATTGGATTGATTGATGTTTGATGTTCAGATTTTGATGGTGTGACAGTGACAATGATTTTTGTGTTTTTCGAGGTTGCCTTTGCTATTTGCTTGTCGATTGATTTACGCTCAACGGTGATTTTCCCCCAGTGAGATCAAGATTTTGCACATAGTGAGAACAAACCAAATTTATTATGGATATGTACAATGAAGACCAAGCCAAGGTGGGACACGATTGCAATAGCTAGGTATGGACATTAAACTCATTATAAGATAGGTGTGAATGCACAGTGATGGAAAAAGCGGAAGGTCAACACACGCTCGAATAAATGAAGGAACCGACCTATCACAAATAGCACCTATTGCCAGGTTTTCACCAAGGTAACGAATTTTTTTGTATTTTTCTCTTTTCTATTTTTTTTTGATTTTTTTGATTTTTATGTTGTCACCAAGATGCCTGTTTGCCAGGTTTTCATCAAGGCAACCATTTTTTCAGGACTTTTTTTTCTTTTTAGGATTTTTTCAAGAATTTTTCTGCTTTTTAGGATTTTTTCAAGACTTTTTCTGCTTTTTAGGATTTTTTCAAGACTTTTTCTGCATTATAAGATTTTTTCAGGAATTTTTACATGGATTGGATGCATCATGTAAAAAAATTCTTTAGGTGAAGGTTGTTCATCGGTTCTTCAAACAAATCCCCTTCTAGTGTAGATAGCTAAAATGCCCCCGATCCAAAGTCTGACACCACACCAAAAGGACCTAACCAATTGGGCTCAAATTTTCCTTTCTTTTCTTAATCCTACTGATTTCGGAGATTTTCTTTCAATAATAGATCACCTACTTAGTGTTGATACAAGATTTTGTAGGTAGCAGTAGTCTTATGAGAAACTTAGCTATTGTGGGACATAGGGTGCTAGCTAAGTGACCTCTGGGATTTTATCGAATCCAAGTTTTCATTTAGTGAGGAAGGTAAAAGGTTAGAAAGATAAAAAAATATAAAATCTACACTACAGGAGATGCACCAAAATCATAGAAAAAATTACCAGAGCACAGTACAGGATGCAAAGGCCCGAACCACCAAAATGCTGTTTATCAAGTAAACTTTCTCAAAAGCACTTTAAACATAAAAAATACCCTCTAATTTGTATAGCATAATCTAGCATAACCTTAGCCAACACAAAGGAGTTGAGAAAACATGGTATGTATTTATTGAGCTATGAAAGATCACAAAAGCTGAAGAACAGGCATTCATACAATATAAGAAGATAATAACACAGACTAACAGTCTTACTAAATGCATGAAAAATAGAAAGGCCAAATTGATTTGGCACAGTCTGGAGTCTTCAAATTTAATAAAATTATTACAAAGGCTTCTTCCTAGTGCTCAGGAGTTTTTTGCAACTTAAAAAAAACCTCATAAAAGAGAAACATGGCCACATAAATAGGCTATTCCACCACCTGAAAACACCATAGAGAAAGAAAACCGCGAGCAAGGATCGATGCCCCAGATCACCTTGATCCACCACAACAAACATCGATCACCAAGGAGCATGCCAACAAAGCCATTGTAGGGAATAGAAAACCACACAGCAACATAAATGAACACGCGGTGCCACAGAAGAAAACGTGGCAGCAAGCCAGTACAAAAGGAGCAACAATAATTCCAAGGTAACCAACAGATAAAGAACTACCACGTGTCACACAGACGGGGACCAGTGAAAAGATGAAGGGATGACCAGTGAAAAGCTTCGAGAGGGAGCCATGTGGAGCATGCTGAGTGAAAGAAATAGCAAGGTAGGCCCAACTCAGAAAGCAGCCATAGAAGGCCACATGTCGTGTAGACATAGACTAGCAAGAGCGAAGCGATATGAAAAGAAAAAAGCCTCGAGAGGGAGCCACGTGGAGCATGCTGAGCGATGTGAGTGATTTAACGGTAAGGCACAGCCTCGAAGATAAAATTAAAAACTGTGAAGTTTGGCGATTTTTTGTGAAATAGTTAGAATGTCCTAGGTTTAACCTTATGATTGTAGCTTCTGGACATTCTCTACTGATATAATTTTAAGTGATCTATTGCCAACTGATGATGTTCATCCAACAAATCTAGCTCCTAGAGTCTAGCCACACAATAATCTTCATCTGAAATGAGACCTTTCAAGGACACACAGAGTGAGGGTATCTCAACCTCGATGGGCAATACTGCTATAGATCCATAAATAAGTGAATATGTTGTGGCTCACGTGGGTGTTCAGATTCTTATATGATAGGCCCACAAAGCAAGATTCAGTTGAACATGCCAGTCATGTCCAGCATCGTTGATGGTTTTCCTTAAGATTTTCAAGATTTTTTTGTTTGAGGTCTTAGCTTGGCTGTTCCCTAGAGGGTAATAGGGCATAGAAAAATGATGCTGGATATGAAACTTTTCACAGAGTTCTTGCACATCTTGATTCTTGAAAGGTCTTCCATTGTTAGTGGAAATAGATGAAGGGATACCATATCAAAAAATGATGTAGTTCAAGATGAACGATGAGATCTACTTCCTTGTGATGGTGATTAGAGGCACGACTTCAACCCACTTCGTAAAGTACTCTATGGTTGTGAAGATGAACTTGTGTCCATTAGATGAAGATGGGTGAATTTTACCCACAAGATCCAACCCCCACTGACAAAATGGCCATGTTGATGCAAAGGGCTACAATTCTTGTGCTGGTGCATGGATAAGATTACTGTGAATCTGGCATTTTCAACATGTCTTAAAAAATTGGAAGGACTCTCTCTCCATAGTCAGCCAGTAATATCCAAAACGAAGGAGTTTCTTAGTGAGGGTTAGACCACTTGAATGAGTGCCACAAATACCCTCATGGACTTCTCGTAAAGCCGTTTCAAACTCATCATTTTCTAGATATCATAAGAGAGTTCCATCAAGACCTCGTTGGTATAGTACATCTGCTATAAGGGTATGGAGAGAGGCTTGGCAGATGAAGTTTCATTTTTGGTTACGGGAAAGGTTAGGAGGTAGGGTATTATCTTTTAGGTAAGTGTAAATTTTCCCATAGGTTGAGGTATTAGCATCAACTAGGTTGCATATAACTTGGGACTCAGGGTGGTCATAAGCAGGGGTAAACAATTGTTCCACCATGAACTCGTAATGGTTGAAATTTGACAAAATCTGTAACAAGGAAGCAATGGTGGCCATGGCATCGACAGCTCTATTGTCACTCCTTGGGATCTGACCAAACTTGATGTCAAAAAAATACTTCTTGAAGTCATCAATCATTCTATTGTAAGGCATTAGTTTTTCATCTTTGGTTTGATAATCATCATTGACCTAATTGATGACTAGTTGAGAATCCCCATAGACCTGTAGCTTTGTAATTTTCCATTCCATAGCTATCTTGATTCCGATGATGAGTGCTTCATATTCGGCTATTGTTGGTGCAAGGAAACATCAGGCGATATGGCTTTGGAATGGTGTGCCCTAGGGGAGTGATGAATATGATTCCTGCTCCTGATCCATGTTGAGTAGAGGAACCATCAAAATACAGTACCCATTGTTGTGTTGTGACTGTTAAGACATATGCATCTAGAAATTCAATATGGAGGGGATGATCATCATGAATTGGTGCCTCAACTAGTTGATTGGCGATGAATTGTCCTTTGATTGCTTTTTTGTCGATATATTGGATGTCAAATTCACTAAGTACCATTACCCATTTGGCCAGTCTTCCTATCAGATTTTCTTTGCTTAGGAGATACTTCAATGGATCTATCTTGGCTATGAGCTTGACTGTATGAGTCAGCATATAGTGTCACAATTGGTGGGTAGCAAACACTACAACTAGAAAAGCTTTCTCGATGATGTATAATTGATCTCATAACCATTTAAAGTTCTATTGATGTAATAAATTTCCCTCTCCTTCCTTGTTGAATCTTCCTATGCCAAAAATGCTCCCAATGATCGGTTGGTAGTGGCGATGTACAATAAAAGTGGCTTTCCTTCTGCTAGGGGTGCTAGAATAGGTGGACTTGTCAGGTATTGTTTTAGCTGGTTGAAAGCTGCTTCACACTTCTCGTCCCATCAAAAAGAAACATTCTTGTGCAATAGATGAGTGAAAGGATGGGTCTTGTTAGCCAGTTGTGAAATGAACCTTCTGATGGACTGGAATCTACCTTGGAGGGACCTTAGCTGATTGATGTTTTTTAGGGGTGGCATCTCCATTATAGCTTTTACCTTTGCAGGGTCTACCTCAATACCTTTCTCTAACACTATATACCCAAGTAGCTTTGTTGATGTTACCCCAAATACACATTTATTTGGATTGAGGTGAACATTGAATTTCTCTAGGTGAGTGAACAGTTTGTCTAGTATCTCCAGATGTCCCTCTCTAGTGTAATATTTTTCCAATAAATCGTCCACATAGTCTTCCATGAAAGTATGCATCATGTCATGGAAGATGGTTGTCATAGCTCTTTGGTATGTGGCCCCTACATTTTTAAACCCAAAGGGCATGACGTTCCAACAGAAGGTTCCCCATGGGAAAGTGAAAGCTATCTTATCTTGATCTTCAAGAGCCATCTTGATTTGGTTATAGCCAAAAAAGCCATCCATCGGTGATAACATGCCATGACCTGTTGTCAAGTCTACAATGATATCAATTTTAGGAAAGAGGAAGTTGTCTTTTGGGAAATCCTTGCTAAGGTCTCTGAAGTTGGTGCAAATTTGTATGCTATCAATAGGCTTTGGAATAGGCACAATGTTGGATATCCACTCTACATAGTCAATAGGTCTGATGAACCTGACATCCAAGAACTTCTTTAGTTCAACTTTCACCAATAGATCAATGTGTGGATGCATTTTTCTCAAATTTTGTTTGACTAGTTTGATTCCTGAAGGAAGAGATAAATGGTGCATGATGAGGTCTAGATCTATCCCTGGCATGTTAGCATAAGACCAAGAAAAGTTGACTTGTCACTCTTCAAAGAACCTGATAAAGCTAGGCTTTTCCAATTTTATCAATGATTCTGCCAAATGAAGAGTTCTTACTATTTTCGCACTGCCAATATTGATGGACTGTGTTGGCTTAATCAGGACTTTGGATCTTTCTTGGAAGTTCTCTAGGAGAGTGTCAAATTTCCCATCCTTCAGTGCCTTGAAGAGGTTTTCACTGTCGGATGCGCTCTTTATTTTTAATTTTTCTTGATCTAATACTACCATGGAATGGTTTTCACCATCAAATCTTTCTTTTGTTTCATTTATTTTGTAGCTGGGAAATTTGGCACTCCCCTATTGTGAAGCTCTGCTATGATGTTCAATGGTGGAAACTATTTAAGGATTAACAACATAGAGGAAGTTTATGATGGCCTCATCATTTGAAAAGGTGGGGATATTGATATGTTCGGTTTAGTCCCAATCTATTAGTTCAGGATGCAGTAATGGAAAGGGATCGTCAGATGGGTTTAGATCAAAGGATGTAAGGGTCCTAATGGAAATTTTGTCATCAAATAATACCATGGAAAGATCGAGGTCTATGATATTATTCTCTTCTGAATGATCTATATTGCTAAGAGTTTGATCATCTTCACTTGAGTCATCGATATTTTACGATCTTACTTCAAGTGGCCTTAACCCCAAGCCTTGTCCCTCCTCGAGTGGGGGTGCAATTTTGAATGAAATCAATGTACTTGTCATGGTAGGTTTCTTCTGATAGTGAATCCCACTCATACTCATTAGAATCGGTCTCATAATGATCCTTGGCTTGTAGTTGCAGGTTTCTTTCAACAAATTTTTGTTTCAGGTCCTCTTTTGTTTCTTCACCCTCTTGATGTTCTTTGTACCCCAACCCAATCTTGTCCTTTGGATTCATTAGAATGGGTTGGATAGGTTCTATGATACCCTCTTTTCTTTTTCCAAGGGGTCCTTATCTGTCATAACCCATCTTTTCCAGGATCGAGAATCCTTTGCCATAAAGAGTGGTCTGAACATTGGCCATTGCTACTTGGGAATCAGTTTCTTCCTTGTAGAGCCAATTCAAGATTTCTTTGTCTTCAGACTCTTCTTCCTAAGTGCTCCATTTTATGAATTGACCATCAAAAAGTGTGACTAATTGTGAGGATGATGAGATTGATGACTGACCATATGATTTGGGTTAAGTTAGTTGTGAAAGACAAAGGGATTGTTCAATGGAATATTCACTGACACCCTTATCTTTGACTTGGACTTTCTTTTCAAATTGTTTGGCCAAGGTATGAAGCTTGACTTTGGGAGTGGTTGATGCAGAAGGGGTGGCCTTTTCATCTTTCTCTAGTTGTTTAGATGAAGAACTTGGATTATTGGGGATATAAGATGTAGAATTAGGAGCTTCACGGTTGTGTGGTACAAATACATCCTGAATGACCTTAAGAGTATTGTATTATTGAGGACCATTAGATTCCATGAGAATGGCGATCTCCTACCCATTGCACATAAATTTTAGACACTGGTGGTATGTTGAGAGGACAACTTGTATCTCGTGGATCCAAGGACGACCCAAGAGTATATTATACGTCAAGTCTTTATCCAAAACTTGACACACCACCTCTTTTTGAATCAGGCCCACCTAAATTGGCAATATGATCAATCCCTTGGAAGCTCTCTCTTCATCATCATAGGCTTTAATAGTAATCTTCTTTCTTGCATCTATTACGTTTTCTGAGAACCCAAGTGCATAGAAAAGTTTTAAGGTACAAATATTAAGACCATCTCCCCCGTCTATTAGGACACGTTTGATGCGACTCTTATGAATGAGCACCTCAATATGGAGGGCTATATTATGGGGATGAGTGAGAGATACATCATCTTTTTCAAAAAAGGATAAGCAATGAGGAGTAACTAGGTGTTCCACCATGGCTTGGAAATTGCATACTTCCAAATTATTGGGTACTGTTGTATCCACTAAGGCTTTTTCTAAGATTTCCTTGTGGGCTGGTGAGATTTTGAGAAGCTCCACTATTGATATTTGTGCAAGAATTTTTTGGAGTTGGTCCATAATGTTGTATTTCTGAGATGAGCATTGGGTATTTTAGCTGTGCTACCTTTTAACACGTATTTTGTTTGGGCCCTTGTGGTCACATTTATAGGGACATTGTCCTATTTTCCCTTGATCTTGATAACATTTATTTGATTACCCATCACAACCATGTCTTATTGGGGATTATTGATTTGATGAAAGCAAATTTTGGCATCATTGATTGGAGGATTGGTCATGACAGGAGCTGGTGTGTTATTGATGTCAAGGTCATTTGTATGGTCTTCAACAACTAAAATGTGATAGATGGTACCATCATAAACATAGTTCATGCTCTTTCCTTTTCTATTTGTGTTGGAAGATTCCCCTTTATCATAGTTTGGAAAAGGGTTTTTGAACACCCCATGATCAGTATTTGCTTGAGGTTCTTCAATTTGTATGGCCTCGTTATCGATCAAGTCTTGTATCTTATGTTTTAGTTGCATGAAACTATTTGTCAAGTGACCCTCGCATATATGAAATTCACAAAAGTGGGCTTCATTCCACCAAGATGATTTTACTTTAGGTTCAAATCCTCGAGTGTCAGGGAGAGTGATGAGATTTTCAGCTATAAGCTCTTTCAATGTAGATTCATAGGATTGACCTAAATGAGTGAAATTTCTATGGTTGTTTTCTATTTGATAGGGTAGCCTAGGTGGAAGATTGTTATTGTTATAATTATTGTTATGATTTCCATTGTTTTGATTTGCGTTTGGATTGGCTTTGGGTGTAACTCTCGATAGATTAAAAACTGGTTCGGCATTATGTGCTTCTACGGAATTATCATTGCTATTGTTCTTGTATTTCTGCCAAAAATTTGGTTTATTGTTATTAGAGGAGTTGGATGAATTGTTTTCATTATATATTTTCAAAATGCCCCTCCTTACTAAGGCTTCCTCAATTTTAATCCCATTTTTGATTAATTTTTCAAAAGTGGGAGGACATTGTAATTCAACCTGTACGTCATGTCATTGTTTAGATTGTCGACGAGCACCTCCATCTTTTCCTTTTCAGGTATGGAGGGGGGATACCTTGCGAATAACCTTCTCCAACTTTGTAGGAATATTAGGAATGATTCCCCTTTCTTCTGTTTAACATTGCAAAGGTCTTTCATTATGATTTTGTGTTGGATATTATATGAATATTGCGTGATAATCTTGTTAACCAATTCTTCAAAAGATTTAATCCCTCAAGGTAGTTGTGAAAACCACTGCATACATTTCCCTCCCAAGCTGCATGGGAATAACCTCATTAGATAAGTATCTTCATGAGCAAATTCTAGGCTCATAGTTTTGAATTCCCTTACATGATTAATGTGATCTGTTTTTCCATTGTACTTGTCAAACTTAGGAAATTCACAATGTTTAGGGAACAATATCATGTTTACACTTGGATCGAATGGGTAAGGACATATATCTTGTATGTAATACCTCTTAGTGGCCCCTGTTTGCATATTTTGAATTTTTGTTGAAGGGCTTGCATTTGTTGTGTCAAGGCATCCATGGGATCATTGGTCTTTGTTTCCTTTCTTGTTTCAATTGGTATTTCAGTTTCTATCTTCTTGAGAGTCTTTTGTAATTTTGTGACATCAAAATCATCAGGTAATTTGACTCCTTTATTTGCCAACATTAAAAGGTATTTCTCACCTTCTTTCTCAAAAATATTTTCCATGAACTTATGGAAATTTGGGTCTTGTTGGGATTGTTCTATTGTTTCCTCTGTTATCTCTTCAACCTCATCTAGATGAATTCTGACAAGGTATTTTCTTCTCTTTCCGCCATGGTTTCTTTGGTTTTGGATTTCCTTTTGTTCTATTTTTTGCTTTTGCAACCTTGTTAAGATAGGCATAGAAGTGATGAAAGTTTTCTAAATGCTTGAACAAAGTTTAGGGGAGTGCCAAAAGAATTGGTTGAAATTTGATTGAGAAAGCTTTATTTTAGGATAAAGGATGATGAATCCTGATGAAGGATGATAAATCCTGATGTTGAAATACAACTGCTAAATTAGAAAATGGGGGTGATGAGGAGACACTTTTGAGTGTTTGATCAATGATTTAGATGAAATATTTTCAATTGAAAATGTGGGTTTCAACAAGTTTGAGGCTATGATGTTTCTATTGTATGAATTTATTTGGGCGGTTAGATTATTGTATTGCCAGTTGTGGGATGTGAGAATGACGAATGGGTTGACTATGATCATGTCTTTGTGAAAGAGCTCTTCATTGATAATACACTTGTGAAGAAAAAGGTTCTAAAGAAAAATCATTGGTATATCCTCTATCAAAGTCATGATATCTATGGAGGAAAGTTCAGTAGTTGAGAAAGACCTTCCTACTTTGGTACAAGAAGTGTCTCTTTCTCAAAAGTTTCTTGTATCTAAGTGGATTTTTGGGATTTTTGATTCTTTTAGTAAGGGATTTCTTGAAAATTTTTGTTGATTTCCAATCCCTTAACATAAAATGATGTGGGTTTCAACAAGCTTTAGGAAAAATTAGGACAAGGCAAAGATGGTGTTCGAAAAGGGATCCCTGAATTTGATGTCAATTTGTAGGGAGCAGGTCAAATTTTACTCTTTGTTTGCAGGTTTTACCCGATGTGCTAAAACTCAAATGCACTATAGGAAGGCACAAATGTGCTATGGGAATGACTGTATGTGCTAGAGAAGGAAATGAATGTGCTATAACAGAGAATGAATGCGCTATAGAATGACAAGTATGCACTAGAACAGATTGTGGGATACACTATAACAGTAGATGGATGCGCTATTTTATGGAAGCTATGTGCTAGAACAGATGTGGGATGTGCTAAAATATGCAAGAAATATGGTGAGATAGTCAATAGATGCGCTGATCTAGAAATCACTTTTTGGTTTTTGATAGTTTGAGAGATTTCTTTGCAGTTTCAATAGTGAATTTTTGGG
This sequence comes from Sequoiadendron giganteum, assembly GCA_007115665.2. Taxonomy (NCBI): domain Eukaryota; kingdom Viridiplantae; phylum Streptophyta; class Pinopsida; order Cupressales; family Cupressaceae; genus Sequoiadendron; species Sequoiadendron giganteum. The sequence continues at coordinate 784,388,218 of CM021102.1, read as the reverse complement.
TTGTTTTGCTAGGATTTCTTTTTGAATCAATAGTTGGACATGTTTGTGCGATGTTTGCTTGAAAATTTGTTTAAATATGCATTGGAAAAGACACATCAAACAAGCATGTTTCCTAGGCTGTCCATACTTAAAAGCTTGGCCGCACAGGCTCCCCCTTACAATGCACTCACTTCTCAAGTCAACCAAGCTTCAAACTCCCATGAATCTCCCTTGGAAAGTTTTTCACCTCTATTAAAAACTACGAGAATGTGGATGCCTTGGCAACGACCATTGCTGCACCAAAGAATAGAAAGGTAATTTTGGGCTTACTACAACAAAGGGGTTTTATTATGGACTTTCCATTCGTGGGGTACCATCCATGTGGCAAGAGACCATTTCTACCCTTCTTATCGGAATGATACTTGTGATACTCGAACTTTCCTCGAGAACCCAAATTTATATCCTAGGTGGAAGTCTCTTGGCTTTAGCGTTCTCCTGGTTGGGTCGTTCCCTCCTTTCGAAGTGGAGAGGTAGGCCCTCTAAGGTTAAAAATGAAAATAAAGTGAACGGGTATAACTTTATGATCACCTAGTTAAGGGGAGAGCATACTCACCTACCATTCCAAACAAAACAAACATGGTGTAAATTTAACCTCCCTAGTTATGCTAGATTCCTAGCTTAACCAAAGGAAAATAACAACTAGATTTAACCCTATAGCCAACCATTAGTAGTTTTATTCCATTTTTCTTTGACAACGGTATTTTATGTGTTTCAGCAAGGTCTTTGACTCAGTAAAAGGTACCTAAAATAAAAAAACATAGAATTAGATTCAAGAATCTAGAAAATTGACAGTAAAAATTAGATGCACCATTACATTGACCAGATGTGCTAAAAATCAGATCGAATGCACTAAACTACTGAATGCACTGAAAGAGTGATTGAATGCGCTGAATGATAGACTAAATGCACTAAATTGGAAAAGCATAAAATGAAATTTAAACTTCCTAATGCACCGAAACAAAATCTGAATGCACTGGAGGAACAACCAGATGCATTGAAATAGGATCTTGATGCACCGAAAGAACAACTAGATGCATCGAAACAAAATCTCAATGCGCTAGACTAGAAACCAGATGCGCTGGAGAAAAATTTGTATGTGTCATTTTAGAAATTTTGATGAAACCTGCAAAATAAAACTCAACAAAAAATAAATCAAATCTGGGGCTAGGCCCCATGGTAGGTGCCAATTTATGTGCGATGTGAAATATGCATCAGTGAATATTAATAATCATAACTAAACAACACACAAGCAATGGAATATATTATATCTAATGAAAGAAAAGTAATAAAACAAACTATCACAGTCCTACATTTGAACTCATATAATCATCCTCTTTTCTCAGTGATTCCTTAATCCACGCTCTCAGAATTTGCATTGCACATGAATGTATGGAATGGAAACCTAAGAAACAAGTAGCTATTTTGCAATGCAAACTAAAATGGATTACATGTCTATATTTTTGTATTTTCAGTATTTGATGCTTGAAGACTAAATGATCCTATGATGAGATGATGCTAAAATCAAGATGATGCTAAGATTGATGATGATAATCTAATGGAAATGCTATGTGAAATATGAAATAAACTAAGCTATCCAAATTTTTTTTGCCATTATAACTCTAAATAGAACTAAACTACAAATCTTTCCAAATTGCTCTCAAACTATAATGAAATTCCTGTAGCATAAAATTGTTGAAAAGCTATAGCAATGAGTTCTATTATAGAATTTTCCAAGTTGGGAATGATCTGGTAGTGATGGATGGTCGAGATTGTGATCCTGTGGCATGAACGGTTAAGCACAAAAAAGCTAGAGAGAATCATGGGGGTGGTTCTCTTCTTGAGAGAAATTTTCCAAGTGTTAAAGGGAATCAAGAGAAAGAAGAAGCCATGTGTCTAAGAGGTTTTAAATTAGTTCCAAGTTTGTTGATGAAAAATCCAAAATTTTCAATTTATAAAATTCAATTTCATGTGACACATGGTGAGGTGGCAGGCAGTTAGGAAAATACGTAGAAATGTGCTTAAATTGAATTAAAAATTCAATTTAAATGGAGATAGGAAATTAGCATAATGAAAAATTAATTAAATTTTTACATTTAACCAACTTAAGATGAAAATGAATTTGGAGGGAAAATCTGAATTTAAAAATTCAAATTTAAGTGAGAGAGGGAAAACTAATTAAATGACAAAGTTGCTGATTTGTGCATTTAATTAATTAGAGAGGAATTGATTTTAGATAAGAAGAATATTTAGAAGTGAACTATATAAATAAATTTTGCAATTTATTTATAAGTAGAGGAATTAAGATTTTTTTTATTAGACTACAGAAATCGGGTAGCACGACCCCCTATAAACTACAGTGTGCCTGGTAAATATTTTAATGTGATTGATGGAACTAATGCGACACACCCTCTAGTACCACGGAGATGGGGGAGACTAGACCTCGTGACCAACCTCCTGCAACAGGAAAGATTTAGCCAACCGAGTTAGGGCCCCAACCCAAGGAATTAAGATTTTATTAATTAAATAACAAGTATTTAATTAATTCATGCTCAAACCATTTTTAAGTGCATACAAAAAGTGTGTGTGTGAATAAGTGGTCTAATTAATAGGATAAAATAACACACCAATGAAACATTAAATCAAAGGAAACTAATTAAAAAGATAAAATAAACTCTAAATAATAGCAACTCCTTCAAATGCATTCCATTGTCTTCTATCTCCAAGGATTCAATGCAAGTTACTAGCTCTCAGTTGGTGTAAGCAGTAGCTTGTTGAAATGACAACTTAAGAGAATGAGATTTATGCGAAATGCATGTTTATTGCTAAATGATTTGATGCTATGATATAAAAACTGAAATTCTATGCTATGAACTTGAAATGCTTATGCTAAGATGCTAATTGAAATGCAACTATAGTAATCACGCTTAAATTCACAAAGTCTAGGATCATTTTCAACTCACAAGAGGGCTGTATTTATAGATTTTCGGAGGCAAGAATCTAGTTGGCAAAGAACAACGATTGAGTTTCAAACCTGTCAAGATGAACTGTGAGAGATTGAGAAGTTGAGAAAAAGATAGAAGGTTGAGAGAAAAATGGGAGATGTTTTCAACCCACAAAACCATCCTGATTCAAAAATGGAAACAAATATGCCATTTGTATTTTCATTTATGAAAATTAGTTGAAAGTTGAGGATAATTCCTAAATAAATAAATAAATAAATTTAATTACATGTGACTTGGATTTTAGAAGCTTCCATAATTAAATAATTAATATTTAATATTTAATTATGTGAGAGGTAAAAAAGGTGGGTAATTAAATATTTACAATATTTAATTAAGTGTGAGGTGAGGAAAGTTTCTAATTAAATATTTAGAATATTTAATTAAATGTGAATAAATGAAGAATTAGAAAGTGTTCAATTAAATATTAGGAATATTTAATTAAATGTGAAATGAGGAACATTATTTAAATTTACATGATAATTAATATAAATAAATTATGAAATCTATTTAAGTAATTAAGAAGAATGGTAATAATTAAATAAACTTATTTATTGAATTCAATTGGAAGAATTTAGAAAGTGAATGATATAAATAAATAATTAAATTTATTTATATGTAGATGAGTTTAGAAAAATATTAATTAAATAATTCATATTTAATTAATTAATAGGTTTGATTAACTATGATCATTTTTAGATGTGTACATTTTGCCCCTTTTTGAAGTGATGTGTTTTACGCATTGCTTCAAAGAATTTTTTAGATAATGAAAATTTTGCCCCTTGACTTTGAAAATTAACTGATGCTATATGTCCCCTCGGGAGATAAATCACGTGATTTGAATGATGATGATGATTGAAATAATTTAGATGATTTTTGAAGTGAAATTGCTGATTTATCTGTCGAAATAGCACGCTGCATAGTAAAAATAAAAATAACCTCTCTTTTTTACCCCCTTAAAAGGTGGAAAAGGTGAAAAGTCATTGTCATTTGAACAGTAGCCTTTTGTAGTTTTTAGAGCTCTGAGAAGAGTTTCTGAGATGCTGATCCATTATGACCACCACCGATTCAAGTGAGCCCACCGTCATCAAAGACCAACTACGTATGGACCTTCGATAAGTTGACCTGATCCTCCTTTGTGAATGTAAATCGTATTTTTAAAGATTTTTTCAATTTTTAGGATTTTTGAATGCCTGCTTTAGTGCATAGGATTTTACTTTAGCACATACGAGCCATAGTTTAGCGCATAGACTAGGTAGTTTAGCACATCCAAACTTGCGCAACGAAAATATGTTTTAGCGCATAGATGTTAAGATTGGCGCATTGATGGATAGATTAGCGCATAAGCTAGAATGCCACATAGGAGCTAATAAAATAGCGCATCCATTGATCAAATAGCGCATAGGCAAAGCAGATTAGCACATATCCTTGATAAATTAGCACATCGATGATTTAGCGCATTTAACCTCGGTTTTAGCACATCCATGGATAAAGTAGCACATTGATGAACTGTTTTAGCGCATCCATGAAATTTTGAGATAGATTTGGTGTTTGCTTGATGATTGTTGCTATATTAGTCAACTAATTTGATGCTTTTGAATATCACAAAGGATAGATTAGCTTGATTGGAGTAATTTTCTGATAAATTTGTCTTCATGCTTAAAAGACAAATAGTAATGATTTGATAAATTTTATTTCTTGATTGAAAAACAAATAGTAATGATTTGATGTTGAGCCAATTGGCTGTTAAATTTGTTTCCATGTTTTTGAATGAAAAAAAAATAGTAGAAAATGA